>OAMR01000838.1:416696-461039 GCA_900205405.1 Echinochloa crus-galli
AGTGCTTGGCATCCACGACGGAACGCGCTGTCTTGATGTATGTGAGCTGGGCGCCCTGGAGGACTCCCAGATGGTTGGCGAGGCGAGTGACTAGAGAAGTCATCGCCATGCTACCCACACGAGAAATATGAGACAGCCAGTGACTAACCATGGGGATAACCGGTCGAACATGTCTAGGGAATCTGCTTGACCATGGCAAAAAGACCCCGCAACTCGATGGTGTTGACAGGGCGCAAATCTGCCCGGGGGAATACCGTCATAGACACCCAACGATGCATGAAACGCAAAGTGGGGTTATGGATACTGTTCATGCGGGGCGCATGACAGTTGGTACTCCCCGAAATCTTTTTCCAAAATGCCACCCGATCAAATCTTTTCAGCGCTTTGTTCGGGTCTGTAGAACAGCGGCTCGAAAAACCAAGACCCAAACTAAAATCCCTCCAAGAGCAAAAGAACTCTTGGTTGAAAAACCGAAAACGAATCCCCCCCAGATTCTGAAACCAAAGTGGAAAGGAACTCGAGAGTGAGCAGATACGAACCTTGTTCGTCGATGTGCCAGAAATTTTCCCAGCCAATGGTCTGGAAAACCTCCGTGAATTCTTCATCCATACCCGTGTCTCTGAGCAAGTCCTGCTCAAAAACACGGGTATGCTCGAACTCCTTCAGTCGAAGCTCGTTGAAGGTGTTGTGCTCCCGCTCGTTCCTGAAGTTGATGTCGTTGATGCTTAGAAGCTGCCTGGCCGGGGGCGTGGCATGGCCCCATCCCGAGCCAGTTGCTTCGTGCTCGTCCGTGTCCATCCGGCTCGAGCCTCAGGACGGAGCTGGGGAACTCCCAGCATCGTCCGTGCGGCGGTTAAGCCGGGTAGAACGACGGAGTGCAGCGATGAACTTCGACATGATTCCCTGCAAAATGTTAGTGCAACAACAACTACCCGAAGGACTGAATATATGAGGTTAGCACAGAAAATCAAGTCAGTCGTCCGAGATAGTTAGTCGTTCTTGCGGGGATGAAAACCACCACAAAAGGTTACTTATCTTGTGGGTGTCGGTAACCACCACAAAATCGTCAAAATTTCAGACAAAGATCACAACAAAAGCAAAATATTTTTGGGATTTTCTGGGTATGTAAGTGAACCAAAACTTGAGCTAGAACTTGGGAAGAACTAGAACAAGCACTTGAGCAAAGAAATGAGAGAGAGAGAGAGAGAGAGCTCCTAGCAGCAAATTTCAGAATGGAAGTGAGTGTGAGATGGTGCAAGGAAACAAGCAGCAGGGGGGTGCCATTTATAGGCCGAGGGGCAGCAGCAGGCCGGTTCGGCCGAACTGCCTGGTTCGGCCGAACCAGTGCCTTCGGCCGAAGGGCCATGTGGGTGCTGCCCACTCATGCCCCCCACCAGCACACAAACATTGAATGGGTGCGGCACTAGGTCATGGAGATTTTTGGTGGTTTGTGTTAGGTGAGATGCATTTTTGACATGACCAAAGTGGTTTTTAGTGGAGTCACCCCCATGCTGCCATGTTGGTGATTATTGGTGAGTATGCAGCCATTTTTAGTGGGGTAGACATGTTTGTTGCTGGTTGGTGGTGATGGTAAATAATTGGAGATGTTCTAGAAGGAGTAAAAATGAAGAAAGTAACAAATTACTCCCTCTCTAATCAAATTTCAGCATATGTCCAATTATTTTAACCAAGCTTGCAAAATTTTTCTACTCTCTCTCGAATTTTTATTCAAGTGGTTCATTTATTTTGGAAAGGGAAACATGCGAATGCAATTGAAAAATTAAAATTTGGAAGGGAAATATGGGATACATACCGGTTTTCCTCGCGGCGAGAGCTCAGCTTTTTAGTCCGCGAGCGGGACTTCTCCTGTCTTCAGTTGCTTTTGTCATCGTCCGGTCCCGGAGTGGATGACTCGGACGATGCAACCTTCTTCCACCACATCTTCTTGTTCTTCTTCTTCGGTGTCGGTGGCGGTGGGATCTGTGTCTCTGGAGAGTTCCAGAGGGCTTGCTCTTCCTCGTATTTCTTTACAAGGAAGTCCATTTCTTCTGCAGTCGTCGGCTTTGTTGGCTCGTTCCACTTGAGCTGCTCGCCACCGAGTATTTCCAGCTCTCCATTAATGAGAGCCTTGAGGAAACACTCAGCGCTTCTCTGCTCCGGTGTGAGTGGCTTTGCCTTCCGTTCTTCCCAGGGTTGGAACTTGAAGTAGGTCAACCTTCCGTAGATACGGAACGAGATTTCTCTCGCGTCCATATCGATTCTAGCCCGGGAGGTGTTCAAGAACGGCCGGCCCAACACAAGGGGAAACGAGCAATCGTTCCCCGTGTCGAGGACAACGAAGTCCACAGGAACGTAACGTCCCCAAATGCGGACCGGTACATTCTCGATCACCCCCGCGGGGTAGCGGATGGTTGACTCCGCAAGCTGTACCTGGGAAGTAGTAGGTGACAAAGTAGGGTAGCGTAATTTCTTAAATAATACCTTGGAGATGTTGACGCTAGCCCCCAGATCACAGATTGCATCATCAATGCGACGATTCCAGATCGAGCACTGAATGGTGGGCACTCCGGGATCTTCCTTCCTATCCGGAGAGGTCTTGATGATCGCCCTTTTTGCAGCTCTCGGCAGGTAGGTCCATCTTGGTGTCAGCACTTGGATGCGTGCGACCTTCCCTGGGTGGTTAGTGCGAAGCACACTATGAGGCGTCTTACCATGCCTGGTAGTGATTAAGTTCACTGCCTCGATGGAAGGCTCGGGTAGCCCCAGAATCTTCCCCGATTCAGTGACAGGAACAGCAGCAGCTAACTGAGCGACTTGAGTTTCTATCATTTTATTAAAGCTCAGCTGATTTTTCATGGCGGAAGAAAACGATTCCATCCTAGAGTCTATGCTTTCCAGAGTTTTATCATTAGCAACAAGCTTTTTATTGATGTTTTCAATTATTTTCATCTGGCCAAACACAAGATCTCTAAGAGACGGCTGATTATTGAAATTGCTGGAATTGAAATTGTTACCTTGTTGAGGCCTCTCAAAAGGGAGGTTTGGGCGCGGATTCCAGCCTTGGTTGCCGTAGTTGTTCGGTCGGTACCCGTTGTTGTTGGAGTTGTTGACGTAGTGGGCATCTTCTCGCGTTTCGGGGCAGTCATTCCCCGAATGGCCAGTGTTGCCACAGACTTCGCAGGTCATGCGAGCGTCCATGGCTTGCACCGTTTCTTGAGCAGGGGCCTCCAGTTTCTTCATCAGGAGGTCCATCTTGGCAGCGAGCATGTCCAGAGCTTCAACTTGGTGAACTCCTCGGGTCTTTGGTTGAGTCCGGTCGTCGGACCAACCTTGGTTCTCGACCATCTTCTCTATGAGGGCCTTCGCACGACTCTCCTCAAGAGAGAAGAACGAGCCTCCAGCAGCAGCATCCAGGTACTCACGGGCAGAATTTCTCAGCCCGTGATAGAAAGTTTGGATTATGAACCAACTCTGCATACCATGGTGAGGACAAGCAGAAATATAGTCCTGGAGGCGATCCCATGCCTCCGGGACTGTTTCATCTTTTAACTGCTGGAAACTAGCAATTTTGTTCCGGAGGGCATTGGTTTTCCCAACTCGAAAGAATTTTAGCAAGAACGCGCTAGTGCATTTATCACAGGTGTCTATAGCCTCGCTGTTAGCATAAAACCATTGTTTCGCCTTGCCTAATAATGAGAATGGAAATAAACGAAGGCGAATGGCATCGATACTTACTCCGCGGATGGTGAAGGTGTTGCAAATCTCCAGGAAATGCTGGAGATGAGCATTGGCATCTTCGTGTGGCTTGCCGCAGAATGGGCTAGCCTGTACCATGTTGATGAGGGCTGGCTTCAGCTCGAAGCTACCATCTCCGACTGGCGGAGCTGGTCCGACACGTACGTTCTCGCTTGATGGAGCGGAGAACTCACGGATCGTCTTGGTTGCCATCCTCGATGTAGCCTGGTCAACGACGGGAAGGACTGGGTTCGTCGGAAGGAGTTGCTTCTGAGGAGGTACAACACGGGGTCGTACTTTCCTCACAAATGACTCCGGATTTTCTTGGAAGTTTGACGGTAGTTGGAAACCAGTCATGCACTGCTCTGTTCCACAAAGACCAACGAACAGAGCAAGGATAAACCCGCTTGAGTAGCGGTACTCAACTAAGATAGCTCAAGATAAAAATTCAAAAGTAATCTAGCCAAAGACTTCCCCGGCAACGGCGCCAGAAATGCTTGTTGGCACTTCTTACGATCCAATATCAGAATTGAGAATCCTGGTACTGGGGTAAGGAGTGTTTCAGTGGTTTTCCTTATGGCTTAGTAAAATATAGAAATATTCTGCAAGCGCACAGAATCACCGCTGTAGCACTTCACCTGGGAGTATCCCGAGGTATCGTAATTTATATTTCCGCAGGGAAGCTTTGGCAAGATTACTAGTGAACAGATATTCGAGACTATCAGAGAAGGGTACACGACTAAACAAGACAGGGGATAAACGGTATTGGATAGGAGTGGATATACCGGACACACAGCTCAAGGGATACTCAGGTAAGGGAGAGAAGAGATAGATAGCTGGGAGGACAACGAGAAGAGATAGAGGACTCCTGGATACTTTATCTACCTATGTCACTCTAGCTTAGAGATACAGCGGCTACAGAGCCAGCACTAGGAGATCTGGGATAACTCTAATGTCTTAGCATCGGGACAAGGGAACCGGTGAACACACAGAAAGGGATGAGAAGGGGTGCCACTATTTCCCAACTGGGGAATCCTACGGACCGGAACTAACGTGATGGGCTACGAAGACCGAAAGGGCTGTCACCACCTCCCGGCTACCACCTCCGTTGCGACGGGAATAAACTAAGGCCACCGACTAGTCTAGGAACCACTCCTACACTAGGCAACGACTACTTACTCTGCTAGCAAGAGCAAGCAACCTTGTCAATACTCTTGGTGACAATTCACCTCCAGTATCAAGCAAGATCGAAGAACCAGCCAAGACAAAGACTTAAACAAGACTACAAGCACTAGAACTATAACTGACTATAGTCTAAACAAGATATAGCTACAACTAGGATAAAGTAGAAGCAAGATATAAATGACAAAGGCAAAGTGATAAAGATAACTATATTGATACTCAATGTCTTACAAAAGGAAAAGTAAAAGATACAAGAGCTATTACCAGAGCTTCTGAAGACGACTCCGGAACCTCCGAGGCACAGCTCGACTCGACTCTAACTCCCAACTAAACTACCCTAACTCTACTAGAACAAGTGGAATGGAAGAGCTCCTTGGCTTGAGTGGTGTGTGTTACAAGTGTGAAATGGCCCTCTATTTATAGCTCCCTATGGCGGTTTGAGGCTGGGTAACCGCCAAGGAAACCAGAGGCGGTTGGGGGCTAGGTCGGCCGAAGTGCCCGGGTTCGGCCGAACTGCCTGGTTCGGCCGAACCACAGGATGCACCGACCTGGCCACCAAGGGCCAGGATTTGGCTTGGGGAGGCGGTTTGGCAGCTGGGGGCGGTTCGGCCGAACCCCCAGTTCGCCCGAACTGGGCCGGGGGCCCAGGCCTGCCCCCCAGCGCCGCCTCTGCTCCGTGGTTCCCCTGGGCCGGCCTCTGCTGATGTGGCACATGTTCTGTGGGCCCAGAAGTGATGTGGCGTGGGTCCGGTCGTGGCTTGCACAGTCATCGCTTGGTTGTTTGATGAGACCATGCCAAGGACTTCAACAAATATTCCAAATAAACATTCATACAAGGTGAAAGCTATACTTGATTCCAAATCTTACTATTTTCTGTTGGCTAGGCTACTACTTGGTTTGTATTGTTACAGGTTAAAACATCTTGCTATACTTGAAGAGATAAATACAACTACAACACCTAAGCATCATTTCAGCTATGATGATTATTTCGATTACCAAGATGATGATTTCGCCAATCAAGTTTATCCATGCCTAAACACAAGAGAGCATGCACCAAGATATGTTTACATGTCACAACAAAAGGTGAACTCAATCCTAGCTAAATTTAACTTTTACATATATGAGAATGTTATACTACCTAAATGTTCTACATTGGTTGTTCTCAGGTTTACATATAAAGAGGAGGATCCTACTTTACACAAGGATGGATCGGACCAGTTCGGACCAAGGATTCACAGTCCAAATCAAGGATAACTGATGGATCACTTCGGACCACCACTTCGGACCACTTCGGACCAGTTCGGACAAGTAGATTGAATTGATCATAACTCTTAATTCCCGAAGGCTCTGGAGGCCCACAAGTACTTGACGGAAAGCTTATCAAGTCTACTTTCCAATGCAACAAACCGCATGTCCATTGGACTCCCCAATAAAGAGATATGATCGAATTAGTGGAGACTGCACAGAATCCCAACAGCCACGCGAGGCTTCTCGGGATTTCAGTTCGTGGAAACCTTTGAGTTTGCATAACTCCAGAAACTCCAAGACCCACTCACACCGAACTAGGAGGCTTGTTCCTACTATAAATAATCCATGTACAGAAGCTATTTGTAAGACTTTTGATAATGAAATAGAACCCCCTATTCCTACTGTTCAGCTGTGAGCTAACAATTTCAGAGAGTGATCTCTACCCCTTTGCTCTTGTGATTTCCTTGAGGGATTACAGAAGCGTCCGCGTCATCGGCTCCCAATTGGTGCTCCTGGTCCATTTGATTCCAGGTTGTGTTGGTTGGTTCTTTGAGAGTGTGGTTGGGCGAATCCTCGATTCAGGTTGCCGGTAAAAGACGGTGGTTGGCTTCGAGTTTTATTTGCCAGGTTGCACTACTTATCGCTGCTTGCAGCAAGTTATCTTGTCCAAGATCCTACGTCGTGAAGATTGGGACCGAGTCTCATCATTGTTGGTGACGTGGACGACTCCCGGTGGCCTGTACGGCTAAGGGGGATAACCGGCCGAACGTGTCGTTCGGCCGTTTCCGTCATTTTCGACCCCTGTAGCACGTGTTTCGTGATATTGTTCCTGCAAACATGACACTCACCAAAACTCGTGGAACTTTATTAGAAATAAAACCTAAGTACATGGAATGTTGCATATGACCTCATTTATCCCCGAGTATTGGTGGTCGAATTTGGGTTGTAACGACCGCCAACAACTATGCTTGAGTTATTTGGCATGAGTAGAAATGAACCTGAAAACCTTGTGGGAGCATTGGCCTTATTCCAAGTCTAGGTTGTTGTGGGATTTGATATAGTGAGACTTTGGTTGAATTCTATTTCTGCTCTTAGTATGGTGAAAATCTCGGTTGTTTATGCTTTCAAAATTAAAACAAAGTTCCTCATTGGTCATAATACCTACCAGAGCCATATGATAGGATTAGTTCTAAACTTTCTACCATATGCTGCTTGTCATCTTAGTGAGCCTTGTCAAATTGTTGTGACCTTTGTGGGGAACCTTTCATGCTCTCAAGATCGAGATTCACATACACTCCACCTCTCACTTGCAATTCCTACACTGGGAGTTAGCAAAACCATGCCATCCTCCATTCCACAAAAATAAACTTCATCTTCTTTGATTCCCTCTCCAAATATCTTGAAGTAGAGGCATGGGGTATGCAAAAAAAAGCATGCCAAGTGGCATGGCAAAAATATGAGAAAAAGAAAAGCATGCCATAAAGGCATGGCAAAAAAAATGAAGAATAAAAGATAGCCCATGCTCTCGAAAAATAAATAAAGGAGAGGAAGAATCATTCCATGAAGTTCCACCAAATTCCACTCCGCATATTCCACACACTTGCACTTCTCGATCTAAGAGTGTGAATTGATTCTCCTAAGGTCCGGTTTTTGACTTAGCAAAATATAAGATGCTTGTATGCCTTCATTCTTTGTCCCTGAGCTACACAAAAAGCCAAAATTAGATGTTTGGATGAAAATATGGCAAAGCCTTTGGTGAGTGTTGACGTAAAATCGGCTCCTTACGCCAAGCACACAGCAAGCCGAATTAGCTAGCTTCACACGTGCCCGATCGTCTGAATCCTTTAAGCGTGCCAGTCAGTTTTCCCTGCAAACTAACAAAGGAAGAGAAAATGTTTAGATAACAACCTGGAACGTCCCGGATGATACCAGACAGTTCCATATCTACGGCTACGAAGCCAGCTTTGAACGACATATAGCTACAAGCATGTTATCTGTCGATAGTTTAAACCCCATTCGGTAATCAACAAAGACGTATAGAAACTGCACTACCGAATGCATCACGTCAGCATGACGGTCAATCATTGTTTAATTGAGTAATCACAAAAATGACCATATCTAATTAATTGAGGACTCAACATAATAAATGATTAGAGAGCATGATCATAAATCTCTGTAAAAACAAGCATGCATAGATCCGAAAACGCTAGTCTACCGCATGTCTATACGCTCCCAAATCCGTCAAGCATAAAACAGAACAAGTTAATCCACCGCATGATACGACTTGTTTTATAATTACACCACCAACCAAGAATAGATCAATCTACCGCATGATATACTCTAAACATGGAAGGCTAAAAGCATTCTTTAATTTAGACAGAAGAAATTTACGATCACGTCCCATTAATGAAAGCATTGCCGAACACGGCTATACAGCCGAATCGGGTTCCATGAAGAAGGAACAAGCGTTGTTAATGATTATAAATCTATCAGATCGAAATCGAGCTCTAATCCACCGGATGATTAGTTCTTAAGACGACCCAAAAACCTGCATCTCCGCATGATACCCGATTCTGTCAAAATCCACGCAAGATTAACAAGTTTGAACCCGCAACACGTGACAATCTAGATTGACTCGGTTGGCGCAAGGCCGGTTTGTTGAATGATTGTTCGATCCTTATTACAATCACCATGGGTCTATATTTATACCCTGGTCTCGACATGACTCCTACTCTGTTACGATTACAATATTTATTTCCAAAAATAAACATTAAGACGCCGTGTCCACCACCAAATCAGCCGCTTCCTTATATTTAATCCACGTCATCACATTCCTTTAGGTGTAAATAAAATTCCAGAAAATAGTTAAATCACGTTTTAGCTCATAGCTTCCGACCGTAGAATGCCTTTGCCGAATCGTTCTCGAAGATAAGCTTTCTTAGCTGAACGATGTTTATCTTTTTCACCAAATCCGGCCCACATGTCAGCCTCTTCCTGGTGTCAATTTTTGGTGTTAACACATGCCCCTTTAATTTCGGGATAAAAGATACTTTTATCTTGGAATTGACTAGAAATCCGCAACATTCCTGGATTGAATCCACTCAATATCCATTCTTTCCGCTCGAGTCTTCAGAGCTTCGCCTGGATCCAAACCCTAGTTCATCCACTTCTTCAAGCTTCAATCCCCAAATGGCGGACCAAGATCAAGTCCTCCGGGTAAATTTCACTCCCTTAAGCTCATTCGGCATTACCTTGTTTTGCTTTTTTTTTCTTTTCTTTTGAATCGTTTCTCTAAATCTTTCTCTTGCCTCTTTCTGTTTCTGATAGGCCTTCGATGCCGAACTCCTGACTCCCATTGAGGAGAAAGCCACATCTTATTTCCTTGGGCCCGTAGGAATTTCAGACCCTTCTGAGCACATTGCGGCTGAATCCCAAAGAATTCCTTTCAAAACTTCTCTGACAAAGCCTCACGAATGGCAAGATGCCTTCAAGAACTGGCCTTTGCCCCCAATTGCTGGCTGGAGGAATTGGTACAAGAGAATTTTTGATGATAAAAGCCCCCAAACCAAAAACTGGGACAATCTCTGCATCTCACACTGTCTAGAGCTATCTTTAGCCGAGACACCCAAGAATGAGAGCCTTCTCATCGCAGCCTGCCACTTTTGGTCCAATGGTGCAAATGCTTTTCTTTTTGGCCCATTGCAGCTTGCCATTTTTGGTCTAATGGTACAAATGCTTTTCTTTTTAGTCATGGACCAATGTCTCCCACCTTGGCCGATGTTTATATGATGACCGGTGTCACACCCCAAAATTTTTCGATTTTGGGTTGTGAATTTTAAATATAATTAATACAATATTTTTCTAAAATTTTTCCAAGCTTTATATAATTAACAGGGAATTTAGTACAGGAAAATGCTATTTTCTAAATTTAATTAATTAATATAGGTTTAATATTGAGTGCCTTGCATTCATGCCGGTTGCATTTAGTGGTTTTATGTGTGTAGAGTTTTCAAAAAATGCGTTTAGAAGGCTAATGGGAATTTTCTAGATTTTTCTAGAATTTATTCTCATTTTCCTAGAGCTTATTCCAATTTTTAGATTAAGCTAAAATACTTTTCGTGAGGTCCAAATACAATATTTGGGTTCCTCATGTCCAAATCTATCTCTAGGATTTTTCCTAGGATTTTTTGGAATTTTTGGAGTATTTTTCTTGGTTTAAATATGGATTCTGGACTTATCTGGAATTATTTTAAAACCAGAAAAATATATATTCCGAGAATAAAAATCACTCTAAACTTTAGTTGACCAGCCTTGGCCCAAAGTTGACCCAATTTTAAGCCCAAAACCATCCCACCACTTTATTGGGCCAAATTTCAAAGCCCATTAGCATTGAAAGGGGCTAAACCATGTTTTAGTCCCATATTGCTAATGAACGTGGAGGTGAGAGGTTTTCTCCCTATATAAACAAACCACCTCTCTTCCAGAAAAGACACACCACCACCGACTCCTCTACAGGGAGGCCCCTTGAATGGGAATCCCTAAGGTAGTCTCTTTCCACCATATCTTTCATCGGTGCCCATTCTTCATCTCGTCGTCGCACCGAGCCTTCCGTCGTTTTTGCCTCAAGATTTTCAGTAAGTCCCTCAGCGAATCTTGTAATTTTCTACCATATTCGTTTAGTTTTCTTTCGTAGAAAAGTCCCCGCTAGCTTCAAGTGCCGTTAGTCCATAGTTTCCACATAAAGTTCTGAAACTAACCCAACTTGAATCACCTCAATAGGAGTTCCGTAACTCGAGATATTAAATAAACAATTCAGCCCTGTTTTGACCATATCTTTTGTTCCTCTTAACCAAATCTAGCAAATAAATACATTTTGGATATCTACAGAAACTTTCCTACAACTTTCATTTAAGGCGTCAGGTCAAAATATGCAAGAATCTGTTTCTAAAACATTTAAACAGATTCCTGCACCGATTTTCACCCTCAAACAGATTCTGAAAGGTGCACTAAATCATGTGTCGTTTCTAGACAGTAGCTCCTAAAATCGTGATCTCTTAACAGAAGATAGATTATCAAATTATGAAACTATCCCAACTTGAATCACCTCAATAGGAGTTCTGTAACTCGAGATATTAAATAAACAATTCAGCTGTATCAGGACCTCGAGACAGATTCTGAACACTCCAAAGAAATGTTTATATCTCTTCGTCAGTATATCCAAAAATCATGACAAATTCACAGGAACTAGAGTATACAATTATGAAGCTAACCCAACTGGAATCACGTTAATCGGATGTATAGAACTCGAGATATAAAATAAACAAGCAGACTATGTCAGATGGTGACGAGAATTGATCAAGCCCCAACTTTCTCGGTTTAGCTCCGTTTTTAGCGATTCTTGCGCTCACGTGACCGTAGCTTCGAGCCCTATCCTTTAGCATGCTCTTTTAAAGCTTTTTTTTTGATTGGTGTATTGTTCTTAGTTATTCTTGTTTGTTTGCTTGTATGTTGTGCTCGATGATTGATGCGAGTAGAGGAACGTCATCAAGAGGATTCGAAGAGAGGAATTGAAGATCAAGACCCGAAGACTAAAGTGTATATACCGGATTTGAGGCAAGTTATAGCACGGACAATCCTTGCTACCTATGTTCTTCGAGCGGTGTGTGCTTTATTGTAAACTGGTAATCCCAGTATCCTTTGGAGGATGCTTTATATATAAAGCTGGCTATGGTCTTTCCTGGAGATATACTACTGGTACCAGTGTTACCTCATGACCGAGTCAGTTTTTTAGTTACAGCCTTACAGGTTGACATAACATAACTACATTATAGACTTCATATCTGGTTTGAGATGTACTTCAGGAGTTACCAATATAGTAATATGTGGTTCATTCCCGCATTAGTCGACTACGATTACAAAACGTTTATTTCCAAAGAAATACGTCGAAGTGCCGTATTCATCTCGCATTCTTTATCAAATCGGCTTTTTCCTTGTATTCAATCCACGTCATCATGCGTCCCCGAATGCTTTCCATAGAGCAACTCCCTTGCCGAATCGGCGACGGACTCCCGACCGCAGAATGCCTTTGCCGAATCGTTCTTGAAGATAAGCTTTCTTAGCTGAACGGTGTTTATCTTTTCACCAAATCCGGCCCACATGTCAGCCTCTTCCTGGTGTCAATTTTTGGTGTTAACACATGCCCCTTCAATTTCGGGATAAAAGATACTTTTATCTTGGAATTGACTAGAAATCTGCAACATTCCTGGATCGAATCTGCCGAACTCCTGATTCCCATTGAGGAGAAAGCTACATCTTATTTCCTTGGGCCCGTAGGAATTTCAGATCCTTCTGAGCTCATTGCAGCCGAATCCCAGAGAATCCCCTTTAAAACTTCTTTGACAAAGCCTCACGAATGGCAAGATGCCTTCAAGAACTGGCCTTTGCCCCCAATTGCTGGCTGGAGAAATTGGTATAAAAGAATTTTTGATGACAAAAGCCCTCAAACCCAAAACTGGGACAATCTCTGCATCTCACACTGTCTAGAGCTATCCTTAGCCGAGACACCCAAGAATGAGGGTCTTCTTATTGCAGCCTGCCATTTCTGGTCCAATGGTACAAATGCTTTTCTTTTCGGCCATGGACCAATGTCTCCCACTTTGGCCGATGTTTACATGATGACCGGCCTGAACATTACAGAGTCTGTGCGCCCGTACAAGTACAAGGGCTCCTCCAAGCAAACAGGAGTGAAGACAGGAGTTGGATATAAGAAATATATCCAAAATTATATGTCTGATGGCCCTCTGTCTGATGTTGAATATAGGGCCTTTCTGAATCTGTGGTTGTGCAGATTTATCTTTTGTGGCAAAGCCAATGAACCAACCTTGAATCATATTGTGATGGCTGAAGATTTGGCTACTGGTACACTTATCCCTCTTGGAAAATATTTGCTGGGAAGTGTTTACCATATGCTCCATCAGACCACTCGCTTGATGCATTTAAACAAGAAAATCCCCTGTGTCAATGGTCCTTGGTGGTTTATCCAGATGTGGTTGCAGTTGTATATGCACCAGATTGTTGCTATTGACATCAACAATCTGCATTTTCCCTCAATCAATTACAAGGAAGGGGAACCTCAAAGCACTAAAGGCTGTCAAACCTATGGAGAAGCTGCCTCTACTGTATCCGTGGATAAGAACATTGGTGAATTCTTTGAGCTCTTCTCCAAAGGCTTTGTTGATCCTCTTTGGTTCCCTTATTCTGACAATGACAATCTTACTCTTTCCTGTGAGTTTAGTTTTGAAATTGGATGTATAGATGCACAATCCACAACCATTTTCAATTCTTTCATTCGGCCCTGTATTCTGCCAGCCGAATTTTGTGGAGGAAGGCTGGTTCAGAGCACCTTTGAGTACTATCAGCCGAATATGATGGCTAGGCAATTAGGCTGTGGCCAAGTACCACCAAGATTATTTCTCCATGAATTCCTCAAGCCTAGGGAGATTGTCACAGACTCCACTGAGACAAGAAGGATTTTTGACTACAGATGCTGCACATCCATCTATAGACCTGAACCTTTTGTGCCAATAACATCTGTTCATCCTTCTTTCATCGTCTGGTGGCAAGACTTTCATGATCACATCTTCAACATGCCAATTCATCCCTTCTGCCTTGAGTTGACGCCTGACTACCAGCCAAATTCAGAGGTAATGTTGTCCATCCCTTATCTTGCTTTAATAACAATTCTTCTTTTATTATAACTCTGTCATTTTGTAGGACATAGTACCTGCCCCCCTTGCCAGGACAATCCAGTATAATATTGCAGGTCCAATATCTGTTTTGGGGCATCAATCCCCTACCTTGGCCCAGCTGATGTCTAGACAAGCCACTCTTGACCCAATCATTACCAAGCCATCTTCTGCCAAGAGAAAAATTTCTTCTTTGCCTGCTTCTTCAGCTCCCAAGAAGAAAAGAACAACCAACAGAAGAATCATTCAGGTTATAACCCTTTCCTTTAAACTCAATGCTATTTGCATCAAGCTCATCTTTATCTTTATTATTTCAGGTTCGATCACAGCAATCAGCAACTGCTACAGATTCTGCCGATGCTCTATTGACTGGTATAAAAATCCTTCACCATTACATTTGCCTTTTTTCACTGGTATTTATTTCTTTTTAGTTGCAGCAACAACTTCAATGGATCAAACCTTGGAGAGCCCTCCTCATGATTCAAACCCAGCTTCACCATTTCTTCAATTAGAAGCTGCACCTTCACCAAGGAACTCCCCAATCTCTCCTCAGCACAATACACAAGACCCCTCCACTGAGCTTGATAGACCTCCTTCTCCTATCCAGGATATCAGAAATGATGTAAGTATGGTCATCCCTTCCTATTTATTTTTTCTCAACAAATTATTATTGATTCAACAATCTTTTTCTCCTAGGAAAAACCTGCTTCATCACTCAGCTACTCCTTTGCTGTGGATGAATTCAATATTGAACAAGGAGAAGAAACATCATCTAGTCAAGCTCCATCAGAGAGAATTAGGGCAAAATTGAAGGACATTCTCTCCTTGCTGCACAGAGATATTCAAGACCAAGTCAAGGATGCTGATCTCCTGAGGGATGCGCTCGAATCTACTGATCAAGACCTTCCTGCTGACATCAGAGCTTCTTTGGATCCAGTTTCCAAGCTGGACAATCACTTTGCTGCAGTGAAGCAGGCCCTGAGGAACCAATCTGTTCAGTCAGATTTAGAGCAAAAGAGAGCCATGGCCAAACAATCTATGAAAAATCTGCATTCACAGGTTCAAAACAATAAAGAGTTGCTAACCAGCCTCCGTGAAAAATTTGCATTCACGGGTTCAAAGCAATAAAGAGCTGCTGACTGGCCTACAATCTGCACTTGAGTCAAAAGAAACCAGGAAAGCTGAGCTGGAAGCTGAATTAAAAAACTTATCGGCTGAAATTGAAGCTGATAAAAGGAAGATAGCCGAAATTCGTTTGACAGAGGAAATGCGCAAGGAAGGTTCAGCAGCTCTGAACGAAGATAAGCAGCTCAAGGCCAAACTCTCTGCACTGGCAAAAACCCAAGAAGCTGACAAGAAGCTGTTGGAGAATATTAGTAGCATGGTATCTAATGCAAGAAATGTAATTTTAAAATTTTTGAATGTGTAATTGTAATGAATATTTAGCTGCCGAATGACCTATGCAGTTCTGTTCTGTATCCTTGTCTTTGTCTCACTGTCTATAACCCATTCGGCAAAGCTGACTGTAATGAGTTTCGCTGTCTATAACCCATTCGGCAAAGCTGACTGTGATGAGCATAGCATAGCCGAATTTTACCTGGTCAAACCGAATATGACTCAGCATGAATCCCAAACGACACGGAAACCGCTCGGTTCGTGGGCTTTCCCCCTTCCGAATTTTTGGGATGCGCGCCACGATCTTTGGCCACGATTTCCTCTGCGGGTTCTATAAATAAACATATCGAGTGCCGCTATCTCCTCACCAAGTCTTTCACCTTCCTAGCCTCTGCCAGTTTCGAGCTCTTCTCTCCCCAAAGCACAGTAACTTTTGAGAAAAAACCCTGATGGCCAACGGGAGGCGGCCGGCCGCTGATGAGGCTGAGGGAAGCCGCGCCAGTGCTCGTCGCAGGTGATTAATTACTTCTTCTCAATCTTTTTCCCCAGGATTTTGTTCTTTTCGTCACAAATTTCTTCGCTTTTTCAGGGTAATCCAATGGATCTCTGCCGCTGTTCCTCCGACCGCAGCTCCTACTGCATCTCCAGCCGCGGTCCCTGCTGCGGCGTCCGATTCTTCGAGTTCGTCCAATCGAACTCTTGAATCGGATGATTTTCGCTACTCAGATAGCGATGCCCGCCGGTTTAGGAAGGAGCGCGATGAGACGCGCCATGAGCTGGAGGTTATCTCCAAGCAAGTTGGGATCGCGGATCTGGAGTGGCAGGCCGAGCGCAAGCAACTGCTCGAAGTCATCGACGGTAAGTTTTGTAACTTGCTCAATTTCAATCTCATCTTCAGTCGATGTTGATTTATTTCCATCTTGTAACCTTGCAGAGCATGATGCCGAGCTCAATCGACTGAAGGTGCTGGTGGAGGAGCTGGCGAAAAAGGTGAACACTCCTGGAGAGACACCAGAGGCTCGCCTCGATGCTGCAGCAGGCCGAGTCGACGAGGTGGCTCTTCATGGCGTTCGCCTGGGTGCTGCTGTGGGCCTCGTCGCCATGTCGACACATACCGGCCGCGACTACTCCACACTCCCGGCCGGTTTCGCCGACGGCAACCCAGAAGACATTGATGACATCGACACCTCCATTGAGCGCCTCGAGGGCCATGGCGCTGCCGTCGCTGATTCAATCCATCCCCAGTCTGTCTTGAACAGGCTATTTGAGTAGTTTGTATTAGGGATGGTTGAATATTAAAAGTAGCTTCCGCAACAATCGAAATTCTTTCTGTCACGTTTGGGCTTTTGCGGAAGCATCGATGATATTGAACACCTTGATTGCCGATTCAGTTCATCCCCAGTCTGTCTTGAACAAGTTGTCTCAGTAGTTTGTACCAGGGATTATTGAATTTCGGCAATAAAGCTTATCTTTTGTAATCCCTCTGTGATATCTTTACTGAATTGATGATGTACAATGTTAGCACTAAGGGCAATACAATCTAGTATTGGCCATTTTTCTCTGTTGAAAATTTTTGCTCTGAAGGCGGCTTCTTCCCGAATGCCGGCTATTTCCATTATTTCTAGCAATCTGTGCCTTAATCAACAATCAATCTCAACGCTAGGATAATATTTCTTCAAATATCTTCCGTTTATAGCAGCAGTGAATTCTTCTCCTAGCAAAGTTTTTAGGATGTATGCATTGCCAGGTACGCATCTAATTACTCTGAAAGGACCTTCCCAATTTGGCGACCACTTACCGAATGTACTGTATTTAGTACCAATCGGCAATATTGCTTTCCAAACTAGATCACCTTCTGCAAATTGCCTGACCTTTACCTTCTTGTTGTAATATTTAGCAACTCGCATCTTATTTTTCTCAATATTTTCCAAGGCTTTGAGACGAATCATATGCAAATCTTCTAATTCGTCCATCATTAAGTCACTGTAATCTTTAGAACTTAAATCTTTCTGCAACTGTACTCTCCTCGAATCTGATTGTAATTCCCATGGTAAAATGGCATGATGCCCATACACTAATTCATAAGGAGACGTTTTTGTAGCCCCATGAGGAGCCATTCGGTAAGCCCACAAGGCTTCATTGAGTACCGAATGCCACCTTCTTGGCTTTTGATCAATTTTCTTCTGTATGATTTTAATCATGATCTTGTTGGAAGCTTCTGCCTGACCATTAGCTTGAGCATAATAAGGAGAAGAATTTAATAACTTAATTCCCATACTTTCAGCAAAGTCTCTGAATTCAGAGGATGTATATTGAGTCCCTTGATCTGTGGTAATTGTTTGGGGAATTCCAAATCTATAAATGATATGCTCTTTGACAAAACTAACCATATTCTCTGATGTCACATTCCTCAATGGAATTGCCTCAACCCACTTGGTGAAATAATCAGTAGCCAAAAGCACAAATTTATGCCCCTTGCTAGATGGAGGGTTTATTTGGCCAATCAAATCCATTCCCCATCCTCTGAATGGCCATGGTTTAATAATAGGATTCAGAGCCGATGCTGGAACAGATGTGTATAAGAGACAGGAAGTACCTCATCACACATTCTTGACATCCCTTGTAATATTCAAAGCAATCTTCCAAAATTGTCGGCCAATAATACCTAGTTCTTCTAATAACCCACTTCATTCGGTAAGCCGACTGGTGTGCTCCACACAATCCATCATGAACCTCACTTACTAATTTCTTTGCTTCTTCTTGATTCAAGCAATGCAGCAATACCCCATCCAAGGATTTATAATATAAACTTCCATCAAGAAGAACAGATTTTATAGCTTTATACCTGAGCTTTCTAGAGACTTTTCGAGATGGATCTTCTAGATAATCAGCAATTTCTTTCCTCCAATCATCTTCTGCTAGATTATTCTCACAGGCATAAACATCATTAGCAAATAATTCTTGATTTTCTCTGTAACCCGAAGCACTTTGTGCCAACCTGTTTGCTTCCTCATTTTCCCCTCTAGGAATATGCTGCAGAGTTACTGATTGAAAGCCCTTCAAGATTTCTTTGCACTTTTCATAATAAGTCCTTAGGGTACTATTCTTGCACTCATATTCACCATTCAATTGTTTTATGACCAATTCTGAATCTCCAAAAATTTCGACTGCAATGGCCTTTGCTTCTTTCAAATATTGGAGCCCTTTGAGCAATGCCTCATACTCAGCCTGATTGTTAGTAACAGTAGATTGAATGGGAATAGCAAACTCAAATGTTTCTCCTTTGGGTGAAATTAATAAAATACCTGCTCCACCACCTTCGTCACATGAAGATCCATCAAAGAACAACACCCAAGGAGTAATTTCAAACAAATTAATTGATATTCCTTGAACACACCTATAGAGGCGGAGCCCGATCCTGATCCTAAAGAGGAGGTCATTTCAGCAATGAAGAGAAAGGCAACACCTTCTGTGACAAATTTGATATAAATCTTCTCACGAAATTAATTTTGCCAAGCAATGATTGTAACTCCTTGAGATTAGTTGGAGGGACAACTTCATCAATAGCTTTCATACTTTTCTTGCCAACTACTATCCCTCGCTCATGCACCAAAAATCCCAGAAATTCTCCAGCTGATACTCCAAAAGCACACTTATTCGAGTTCATCTTAAGCCCATGCCTCCTTGTGCATTCTAGAGTTTTTCTTATATCAGCTAAATGCGACTCATGATCCAATGACTTGATCACAACATCATCAATGTATATTTCCACAATCTTGCCGATCAACTCATGAAAAATATAATTCATAGCTCTTTGATAAGTCGCACCAGCATTTTTCAAACCAAATGTCATGACAATCCACTCAAACAACCCTACATGTCCAGGACACCTGAAGGCTATTTTTACTATATCTTCCAATGCCATAAAGATTTGATTGTACCCTGCATTGCCATCCATGAAACTAATCACTTTAAATCCAGCAGCAGCATCAACCAATGAATCTGCAACAGGCATTGGATATCCATCCATGGGTGTAGCTCTGTTTAAATCTCTAAAGTCTATGCACACCCTCATCTTTCCATTTTTCTTGTACACAGGAACTATATTAGAAATCCACTCTGCATATCTGCATGGCCGAATAAATTTTGCTTCTAATAATCTTTCAATCTCTTTTTTCACATCGGCCAATACTTCTGACTTGTAGATTTTTCGGGGTGGTTGCTTGTAAGGTTTATGACCAGGCTTGATTGGCAACCGATGCTCAACAATAGAACGATCTAAACCAGGCATTTCTGAATAATCCCAAGCGAAGCAATCTCTGTATTCTTTCAATAAATTGATAGCTTGCTTATTCAGCATCAATTGTGCCATCAACTGTTCGGCTTCATCTACTTCTGACAATGCTTCCTCCTGTACAACTTGATTAGCGAGATCCATAAATTCATTCGGCAAGAAGCATACCATGCATGTAGGAGCCGAATGATCATTTTCTTCAGGCCTGTTCTTTCGACGCCATACTGATATCATCCTAGGCCTTGCTTGCTTCAATTCTTGATTCCTCAAGCGTTGTACTCTTCTCTTTCGGCTTTTCCTTAAGCCAGGTGGACACCATTGCCCTTCTTGCCAAATATACCCATGATCTTCTTCTTCTTCATGATAAACCCACCTGTGATCAGCATGCCTCTTCCTTGGTTGATCATCAAAACGCCGATCATCACTAGGATGTATCCTGCCAATTCTTCCATGGACAGATCGGCGATTGACAGTATCCTGCCTATATTCATCATGTCTATCATTACATTCAGGACAATTATTCCATGTAGGAAGCTTCAAACCCTCGTTCCAACAGTGTCTGAAGAATGCGCACCCCCAATGTGCACGTTCCTGCTCTCGAGCATATTCCTCTTGTTCTTCCCTATATCTTTCTTCCTCGTATCTCCTTTTCTCTTCTTCACGTCTACGCCTTTGGTAACGCTCTTTTTCTTGCTGACGTTGCCACTTATTGAGGAGAATACGTGTAGTAATCCTTGGCTTAGAAGATGCTTAGAGGATTTCCCAATTTCAAATTGACAATTCGGGGCACGAGGATCTTTCTTGTGAATCTGTTCAATCGTGACTTGCCGAGTGGGGTCAACTGAGCCACTCTGTCTTGCCTTTTCTGAAGTTAAAACTTTCATCTTCCCTTTTTCTTCAGGTGCAACAGCATTCACCATGTTGATTGAAAACCCAATCATATTCTGAGGGAATGGATTGCTATCCAATTTCATCTTATTATCAAACTTCAGGTGCGCCCTCTTGGATAGCCTTTTGAATTCTCATTCTAAAGACTCTACATTCATTGATGGAATGAGAGTTTCTGTCGTGGAATCCACAATATCTTTTGTCTCTTACTCCATCAGGCCGAAGCATGGAATGCCCCTCTGGTAACTTGATTCGGCCTTCTTTTATGAGGAAGTCGAACAGTTTGTCTGCCTTGGTCACATCAAAATCATAAGCACCTTTAGTCTGCTTGATCCACTTTTGATTCACCGTAATCGGCTCTTTGCCCCACACTATTTCTGCTGCAGCCACTTCTTCATTATCCTCATACTCATCCCCTTGATCTGCTCTCTCGAGGAATTGGTTGTAAATATCGGCCACATCATTGTGTTTGGCAAATCTGCCATCCTTCTTGAAGCCATATGCTTGGTTACTCATTAATGCCAATTTTTGTGACAACTGACCCAGATCTTCAAACTCCATCCCGAATAACTTTTCACGAATTGCAGGCAGCATCCCAGCTACAGCCATACCAGCCAATTGATCATCAGGTATGTTCAGAGAAAAGCACATGCTTACTGCTGGCTGGTCTCCTAAGGAATTCTGTAGGTGTCTCATTATATCTCTGCCTCAGGCTAGTTAAATCAACCAACTTTTTCTCAGTGCTGCCAGTGTAGTAATGAGCATGGAATTTCTGTTCCAGATCCTTCTAAGAGCAAATCGACTGAGCAGGTAAAGAGGCAAACCATGTAAACGCTGAACCTGTCAATGACAAAGGAAAGTATCTGATTCTAAAAGCTTCATCTTCTCAAGCCTCACCAAGCTGCATCAAATACCGTGCTATATGCTCCACAGTACTAGTGTCATCTTGTCATGAGAATTTAGTAAATTCTGTAGGCACTTTAACTCTGTTAGGCAATGACACTCTTTGATACCACTCTGGGAAAGGCGATGAGTACATGTACCCCTGATTTTTAGGCTTTAGACCGAACTGATTCTGCAATACATCGGTCATTTTTTGTACCATGAGATCAATATTGGTGTCTTGATTCCCTGGCCTTCCAGTAGGCATTCCTGCAGCACCAAGATATCCAGGATTTGGTAGAGCATCAATAGCATTATAATCCATGAATTCTGAGTATCCATTCCCATACATATCCCTTTGTAGCCTGTTGTTCAAAGGAGATATTTTGTAAGCAGAAGCAGGTGGATTCCCCGTAGTACCAAATGCCATATCACCATACGTGCGAGTTTTCTGCACTGCAGGTTGAGGATCTTGCTGAATTGGGTGACCATTTGCATCTTTAGTCCCAGAAGCTCCAGTTTCTCCAAGAGTTCCCTTACCATGCGGCTTTTGAGTTGACGTTTGTGTATTGAAGTATGTTGGTCCACCAGGTGGCCCATATTCTTGCTCAAAAGCTTTATCCACGCTCTGACCAAAAATGCTGATCATTATTAATCGAAAGTTGTTCAAGAATGCAGAATTGTGATTGGTCATTGTTTCTCCCAGAGCCTTGTATAACAAGCCATAAAACTTTTCTCTTTCTTCATCTGCACTCATATCACATTGTCCAGGCAGCAAGCCTCTTGGCAGTTCTGATTTGAGAAAAGGTGCACCACTCCTGTTCTTGCCAAAAGACAGCAAACACTTTTTAGTGAATTGCTCCGTAGCAATCTTCACTATCTGTTGATGCTCTTCAGTCAGATCCTCAAGAGTGATATCCAGCAGTTCTTTTAATTCAGGCATCTTCAAAGCTTGAGTGTCCCATCGGGCGTGCCAAAAAGTGTGTTGACGTAAAATCGGCTCCTTACGCCAAGCACACAGCAAGCCGAATTAGCTAGCTTCACACGTGCCCGATCGTCTGAATCCTGTAAGCGTGCCATTCAGTTTTCCCTGCAAACTAACAAAGGAAGAGAAAATGTTTAGATAACAACCTGGAACGTGCCGGATGTTACCAGACAGTTCCATATCTACGGCTACGAAGCCAGCTTTGAACGACATATAGCTACAAGCATGCTATCTGTCGATAGTTTAAACCCCATTCGGTAATCAACAAAGACGTATAGAAACTGCACTACCGAATGCATGACGTCAGCATGACGGTCAATCATTGTTTAATTGAGTAATCACAAAAATGACCGTATCTAATTAATTGAGGACTCAACATAATAAATGATTAGAGAGCATGATCATAAATCTCTGTAAAAACAAGCATGCATAGATCCGAAAACGCTAGTCTACCGCATGTCTATACGCTCCCGAATCCGTCAAGCATAAAACAAAACAAGTTAATCCACCGCATGATACGACTTGTTTTATAATTACACCACCAACCAAGAATAGATCAATCTACCGCATGATATACTCTAAACGTGGAAGGCTAGAAGCATTCATTATTTAAAACAAAGTTACGAACATGTTTTCACTCATTGAGGGACTGCCGAATACGGCTAGATAGCTGAATCGGGTTCCATGAAGAAGGAACAAGCGTTGTTAATGATTATAAATCTATCAGATCGAAATCGAGCTCTAATCCACTGGATGATTAGTTCTTAAGACGACCCAAAAACCTGCATCTACCGCATGATACCCGGCTCTGTCAAGATCTACAAGATTATCAAGCTTGAACCCGCAACACGTGACAATTTAGATTGACTCGAGGTCGGCTATAGAGAGATACGTGATCATGTCTTGCAATGAATCACAACCGAACCTAACCAATTTAGATTGGGCAAAAAGAGTGTTATATGAATTAAACATAAAGTAAAACCCAAACAACACAAGATAAATTGATGAATCTACTAGATGTTGCCAAAATCTAATAAAATCGATAACTTACTTCAAGCTAAACCTTAGCCCACCGCATGGCTCATGATCTAACAAAGAAGCCTACTTGAATCAAGCTTAAATCCACCGCATGATACTAAGCATGGTACAAGGTTGTCGATACTTACGGAGGTCGACGGATCGATTATTCCCCTCGAAGATTTCGACGACACGACTAAAGGACTCGAATGTTGGCGCAAGGCCGGTTTGTTGAATGATTGTTCGATCCTTATTACAATCACCATGGGTCTATATTTATACCCTGGTCTCGACACGACTCCTACTCTGTTACGATTACAATATTTATTTCCAAAAAATAAACATTAAGACGCCGTGTCCATCACCAAATCAGCCGCTTCCTTATATTTAATCCACGTCATCACATTCCTTTAGGTGTAAATAAAATTCCAGAAAATAGTTAAATCACTGGACTCCCGACCGCAAAACGCCTCTGCCGAATGCTCTTGAAGAAAACCCTCCTTGCTGAACGATATTTATCTTCTTTTACCAAATCCGGCCCACATGTCAGCCTCTTCCTGGTGCCAATTTTTGGTGTTAACAGTGAGGATTCAAATACACTTGAGCGATTGAGTGAGCCAATGAGGAACAACTTATCTTTTCACAAAAGGGTGAAAACCCAGAGATAGGATCCTGAAAAGAGTAGAGTGGAATAAAACTAAGTTAAACTGTTCATTCTTTCAACCGCCCAAGATAAGGAGATTGCTATAAGCCCCATAGGTAAAATGGTGATATAATACCTTGCTAGTGATTCAAGTATCTTTTGAGTACTAGTTGTTTATAAAGATACCTGCAAGAGAAAGGACATTGTAGCAACTCCTGATCCACCGAGCCTAAGTTTTTATCTTTGCTCGAGGACGAGAAAGAGCTAAGCTTGGGGGAGCTTGTTGGCGGTCGTTACAACCCAATTTCGACCACCAATACTCGGGAATAAATGACGCTTTATGCAACATTCCATGCACCTTGAAAGAACCGAGTACAGAATGTAAGGAACTCCTCCAAAATATATCCCTCTGCTATTGAACCCTCTAGGTGCGCTTTGTTTCTCACATATCACGAATCGGTCGAACGACTCCGTTCGGCCGGTTACCCCCCTTAGCCGTAAACGAGGCGAAGCACAACCGGAGGTCATCCACGTCAGCAATGACTGAGCGATGACCATGCAAGACACCTCATCCACTGCCACGTCACCTCTAGGCTAGAATTGCACGAAGACCAACACATACAAGCAGCCTAAGAGGTCCAGGAAGCAAAGGCGGTGCACGGGGGGCGTTCTGGGCCAGAAGCCCAGTTCGGCCGAACCTACCAGTTCAGCCGAACCGCCCCCACTTCACCAAACCGCCATAGGGGTGAGATACTGGCCCTTGGTGGCCAGGTCGGTGGATCGGAGGGTTCGGCCGAACCCCTGGTTCGGCCGAACCGCCTCCTTCGGCCGAAGCGGCCAGGAACCGCCATCCAGGCTCCCTTGGCCGCTACCCTACCGTCAGCATGACGGTCAATCATTGTTTAATTGAGTAATCATAGCAATGACCGTAGCTAATTAATTGAGGACTCAACATAATAAATGATTAGAGAAGATGTGTATAAGAGACAGCTTTCCTTCTCAACGGCCCTTTCTGTGTGTCGGATGCCCTGTAGTCCCGAAGCAAGTATCTTTTCATATCCTCTGAACTGCTCAGTAGTCAGTAGAATACTCTTACCAGACCTGTACCGTCTCTACCCTCCTATCTCTTCTCTTCCTTCCTGGTTGTCATCATCCACCTCACCCAGTCCATTTATCCACTCCATCTACCTTGGACAACTTAGTTTAGGATTAGCACACTTCTCGTTCCCCGTGGAAATCGATACCTGGAATACTCCCGGGTGAAAGCTACATCGGTATCCGTCCGCTTGCGGATTTATCTGTAGGCCGTAAGGAGTGCCAGCAGTCCTATACTGTTCTCATGAGTATCTTGGCTAGCATGTCTTGAAACATGTTCTGTGTCTTCCAAAATTGCCTGCTCAAGCGATACTCTGACCTCTGAAATAGTGGGCACATCTATGTGTGTGTGTGTGGGGGGGGGGGGACTGGCTGGGTGCAAAATGATGGATTCAATATATATGATTCTCCATTGACTTCATTGTTGTCATCTAGGAAGTCAAAATCAAATTCTGGCGGGAGCTGATTTAAATCCATGGCGATTCGAATACCTGCTTACACAAGCAGATTGGGCAATTTTACAGTCACAATTAGGCAAAACACAGCAACTCAGTAGGTGTTGGCGGTCGTTACAACCCAAATCCGACCACCAATACTAGGGAATAAATGAGGTTTTATGCAACATTTCATGCACTTAGGTTTTATTTCTAATAAAGTTCCACGAGTTTTGGTGAGTGTCACTTATGCAGGTACAACTACGACAAATATGTGCTATAGGGATCGGAATTGACCGATTCGGCCGAACGACACGATTTGGCCGGTTACCCCCTTAGCCTTACATGCCACCGGGAGCCGTCCACGTCAACCAAACGACAACACACGACGCATGGACGACCGCCACTTCATCCCGGGCCAATGCCAAGCCAACCAGGGCCTGAACAACACGAAGCCTATCAACCAGAGACAGCCCAGGGGGGGCCAGGACCAGAGGCTGTGCAGCTGAGGCCGGCCAAGTGCCAGGGCCAGTTCGGCCGAACCGACCCCAGCTACGCCAAACCGCCTCCCAGCAGTGCATCCAGGCCGTGGGATCAGAAGGCGGTGGATACTGTGTTCGACCGAACAGCAGGGTTCGGCCGAACTACCTCCTTCGGCCGAAACGGCCGGCAACCGCCTCTGCCTCCTCCCTTGGCCGTTACTCCATCCAACCGCCTTGGGACGCCTATAAATGCAGTGTCACTTCACTTGTATCAGACACACCAATCCAAGGAGCTCTTTCATTCCACTTGTTCTAGTAGTTAGGATAGTTTAGTTGGGAGTTAGAGTTGAGTCGAGCTTTGCCTCGGAGGTTCCGGAGACGTCTTCAGAAGTTCTGGTATAAGCTCTTGTATCTTTCCCTTTTCCTTTTGTAAGACTTTGAGTTATCAATATAGTTATCTTTATCTCTTTGTCTTTGTCATTTATAGCTTGCTTCTACTTTATTCTAGTTGCATCTATATCGTGTTTAGACTATAGTAGGTTCAAGTTCTAGTGCTTCTAGTTCTTGCTTAAGTCTTTGTCTTAGCTGGTTCTTCGATCTTGCTTAATACTGGAGGTGAACTGTCACCAAGAGTATTGACAAGGTTGCTTGCTCTTTAGAGCAGAAACCCATTAAGTCGTGTTGTTTGGTACCTGTCCCTTCTTGTCCTTTACTCCTTGCTTCATACTGATACTCTGGAATATTTTTAGGCCAACAATCAGGTTATTACTTTTAGACACTTATTCGGCATTACTATCTGTTTCTGACTTGTGTGCCACCATACTTACATTTTGGCTTTCTGAGCTCCACATAGTACTCTGGATAGCACATGTTTTTGACCCTTGCAATCGTGGACTACACCTTTCAAGTATCCTATGCTTTGCTTGTTGCTATGAACCTTGTAAGAGATTGGTAAGATGCTTCCTTTTGTTGTGTTGAGAGGCACCACCAACGTAGTACTTGGTACGGATAACCTTCACTGTTTGTTCCTGTTCTTTTGTCTACAATGGCAGGTGCTGGAGACGGCGATAACAGTCCTAAGGAATTAAACGAATGTGTCAGCCAAAAACAACTTCAAGCGGCTGTCGAGAAGGCTCGGATAGAGATTAATGAGATAGTCATGAATGCCATCACTAAAGTGCTAATTGGGCTCAACATCGGCAACAACATGGAGAGGTTGATTAGACGGATACCCACGCAAACCGACAAGGTTAACGAGTTGGAGAATCATATACCAACCATGGATGATGATGAAGACATGATGTACGATGCCAATGGTAACATAGATCAAGCAGCTACATGACAACAAAGACTAAGACGTTGTCTTTGCGACAACACTCAATGTATTTGTGTACATCATCAAGGTAATAATATTCGTGCACCTGATGATCCTTATGCTAAGATTAAGTTCTCTATACCAGAGATGATAGCCGTGAGGTGGTGACAGCCCTTTCGGTCTTTGTAGTCCATCACGTTAGTACCGGCCTGTAGGATCCCCTAGTGCAGGGTAGACGGCATTCTTCTCATCCCTTTCTGTGTGTCGTAGGCTTTGTTGTCCCGAAGCTAAGACTTAGGTTTACCCCAGACCTTCTAGTACTGTTGTTGGTATCCTAATTTCTACCTAATATTCACAATTCTGACAACATGATATCATTAGTTGAAACAATATAACAAAACAAGAAGCAAGAAGACAAGCAGTGGAAATAAATTAATGCAAAAAAGTTGAAAGAGCTTTGCACAGAGAAGTACCCTCTGAATCTGGGTCTGATATCACAGTATCCCTTGCAAAATCCTGGCTTTTCTCTGTTTGCAGCATTTTGGAGAAATGAAATCAGACTGGTCAGAAACACTGTAATTAGACAGGAGAACTTAAAAGCATAAAGAGACTGCATCACCAGTATTATTAACTGAGAAATGGATGCCAAATCAAGGGATAATCAAACACATAATAAAAAAATTGTTTGCAACATTAAGGCTAAATGGATCGTCACCCATATTTCTTTTGTAGAACATTCAGTTTTATATGGACTCTAACCTATGCTACGCAAAGTTTATTACTTAAATGCATCCTTGATTAACTGCATTTGAACAGAAGACCAATCTATATCGTCAACCAGAAACATTGTAAAGCGACATGAACAAATGAAAACAATCAACCACCTATAGGTTACGTAGGTGCCTGCAGTTGAAGCTCTGTTATGCTTCACCAACAAAGCTGCCCTAATCAGGATTCTGATGTGATCACATATGCCATGCCATACCCTCATGCCACTGCACAGATATGGCATTTAATTGCCCTAACCAAGTCACCATCCACCAAGAAGCTTTATAAGACACACAACTGTTGACACCAAAAAATGACACCAGGAAGAGGCTGACATGTGGGCCGGAATTGATGAAAAAAGATAAACATCGTTCAGTCAAGGAAGCTTATCCTCAAGAACGATTCGGCAAAGGCATTCTGCGGTCGGGAACCGTCACCGATTCGGCAGGGAAGATACTCTATGGAAAGCATTCGGGACGCGTGATGACGTGGATTGAATACAAGGAAAGAAGCCGATTTGATAAAGAATGCAAGATGAATACGGCATTTCGACATATTTCTTTGGAAATAAACGTTTTGTAACCGTAGTCGATTAGGAATCATGTCAAAACCAGGGTATAAATATGAACCCATGGTGATTGTAATAGGGATCGAACAATCATTGAACAAACTGGCCTTGCGCCACCTTTTCGAGTTCTTTAGTCGTGTCGTCGAAATCTTCGAGAGGAATCATCGATCCGTCGACCTCCGTAAGTATCGACAACCTCGTATCATGCTTAGTATCATGCGGTGCATTTAAACTTGGTTCAAGAAGGCTTCTTTGTTAAACCATGAGTCATGCGGTAGGCTAAGGTTTAGCTTGAAGCAAGTTATCGGCTCTATTAGATTTTGGCAAAGATCTAATAGATTCATTAAGTTACCTTGTCATCGGCTGTCCCTTAACGAGTGAAACATGTTCGTAGCTTTGTTTTAAATAATGAATGCTTTTAGCCTTCCACGTTTAGAGTATGTCATGCGGTAGACTGATCTAATCTTGGTTGGTGGTGTGATTTCAAACAAATTGTATCATGCGGTGGATTAATTTGTTTGGTTTTATGCTTGACGGGATAGAAAGTACCTAGACATGCGGTAGACTAGCGCTTTTGACCTATGCATTCTTGTTTATTAGAGATCTACGATTGTGCTTTCACGTTTATTAAGTTATTCTCTCGTTAATCGGTTGTGGTTAAATACTATAATGGTAATGTAATTAAAAACCGATCTTTCATCATGATGACGTCATGCGGTCGGCAGTGCGCTTCTTCTTACGTGCTTTTGCCGAATATGTGCCGAATGCATGGATTGCTGATAGATAGCTCACCCGTAGCTATATATCGATCAAGATTGGCTTTGCAAGCCGCAAATATGGAACTGTCTGGTACCGGCCGGCACGTTCCAGGTTTTTGTATCTAAACATTTTTTCTCCCTTTGTTAGTTTCAGGAAAATTGACTGGCACGCTTCCAGGAATCGAACGCTCGAGCCAAGTGTGAAGCCAGCTGATTCGGCTTGCTGTGTGCTTGGCGTGAACTGCGGATTTTGCGTCAACACACTTTTTGGCACGCCTGGTGGGACACTCAAGCTTTGAAGATGCCTGAATTAAAAGAATTGTTGGACATCACTCTTGAAGAACTGACTGAAGAGCAACAACAGATGGTGAAAGCTGCTGGAGAGCAGTTCATTAAAAAGTGCTTGCTATCTTTCGGCAAGAACAGGAGTGGTGCACCTTTTCTCAAAACAGAACTGCCAAGAGTCTTGCTGCCTGGACAGTCAGACATGAGCTCATGCCTGGACAGTCAGATATGAACACAGATGAAGAAAGAGAACAGTTTTCTTGCTTGTTATACAAGGCTCTGGGAGAAACAATGACCAATCACAATACTGCATTCTTGAACAGTTTTCGATTGATAATGATCAGTATTTTTGATGACCTTTGGATTGAAAGGCGTAGATAAAGCTTTTCAGCAGGAATATGGGCCACCTGGTGGACCAACGTACTTCAATCCACCTGCAACAACTCAAAAGCCGCATGGAAAGGACAACATTGGAGAAACTGGGGCTTCTGGAACTAAAGATGCGAATGGTCGCCCAATTCAGCAAGATCCTCAACAAGCAATACCAAAACCTCACACATTTGGTGAAGCGGCATTCGGTACCACAGCAAACCCACCTGTATCCGCTTACAAGATATCTCCTTTGCATAACAGGCTGCAAAGAGATATGTATGGAAATGGATACTCAGAGATCATGGATTACCAAACTATTGATGCTCTACCGAATCCTGGATATCATGGTGTTACAGGAATGCCTGCTGGAAGGCCAGGAAATCAAGACACCGATGTTGATCTCATGGTACAGAAAATGACTGATGTATTGCAGAATCAGTTCGGTCTAAAGCCTAAAAATCAGGGGTACATGTACTCATCGCCTTTCCCAGATTGGTTTCAGAGGGTGTCATTGCCGAACAGAGTGAAGGTGCCCACAGAGTTTACTAAATTTTCAGGACAGGATGACACTAGTACTGTGGAGCATATAGCACGGTATTTGATGCAACTTGGTGAGGCTTCAGCAGATGAGGCTTTCAGAATAAGATAACAGATGAAGCTTTCAGAATAAGATACTTCCCATTGTCATTGACAGGTCCAGCTTTTAGATGGTTTGCTTCATTACCTGCTCAGTGGATTGAATACAAGGAAAAAGCCAATTTGATAAAGAATGCGAGATGAATACGGCACTTCGACGTATTTCTTTGGAAATAAACGTTTTGGCTAGTATGGCTGTAACTGGGATGCTACCTGCAGTTCGTGAAAAGCTATTCGGGATAGAGTTTGAAGATCTGGGTCAGTTGTCAAAGAAGTTGACATTGATGAGTAACCAAGCATATGGCCTCAAGAAAGATGGTAGATTTGCCAAACAAAATGATGTAGCCGACATTTACAACCAATTCCTCGAGAGAGCAGATCAAGGGGATGAGTATGAAGATAATGAAGAAGTGGCTGCAGCAGAAAAATGTATGGGGCAAAGAGCCGATTACTGTGAATCAAAAGTGGGTCAAGCAGACTAAAGGTGCTTATGATTTTGATGTAACCAAAGCAGACAAATTGTTTGATTTCATTGTGAAAGAAGGCCGAATCAAGTTACCAGAGGGGCATTCCATGCTTCGGCCGGATGGAGTAAGAGACAAAAAATATTGTATATTGTGGATTTCATGACAGGAATTCTCATTCCATTAATGAATGCAGGGTTTTCAGAATGAGGATTCAAAAGGCTATCCAAGAGGGGCACCTGAAGTTTGCCAACAGAATGAAATTGGATAGCAATCCCTTCCCTCAGAATATGATTGGGTTTTCAATCAACATGGTGAATGCTGTTGCACCGGAAGAAAAGGGAAAAACGAAAGTTTTAACTTCAGAGAAGGCAAAACAAAGTGGCTCAGTCGACCCCACTCGGCAAGTCACAATTGAACAGATTCGCAAGAAGGATTCTCGTTTCCCGAATGAGCAATTTGAAATTGGGAAATCCTCCAAGCCCAGAGTCACTACATGTATCCTCCTTAATAAATGGCAACGTCAGCAAGAAAAAGAGCGTTACCAGAGGCATAAACGTGAAGAAGAAAAAAGGAGATACGAGGAAGAAAGATACAGGGAAGAACAGGAGGAGTATGCTCGAGAGCAGGAACGTGCACATTGGGGGTGCACATTCTTCAGACACTGCTGGAACGAAGGTTTGAAGCTTCCCACGTGGAAAAATTGTCCTGAATGCAATGATAGATATGATGAATATAGGCAGGAAACTGTCAATCGCCGATCTGTCCATGAAAGAATTAGCAGGATACATCCTAGTGATGATCGGCGTTTTGATGATCAACTAAGAAAGAGGCATGCTGATCATAGGTGGTTTGATCATGAGGAAGAAGAAGGTCGTGGTTATGTTTGGCAAGAAGGACAATGGTGTCCACCTAGCTTAAGGAAGAGTCAAAAAAGAAGAGTGCAACGCTTGAGGAATCAAGAATTGAAGCAAGCAAGGCCTAGGATGAAATCAGTGTGGCGTCGAAAGGACAAGCCTGAAGAAGATGGTCATTCGGCTCCTACATGCATGGTATGCATTCTGCCGAATGAATTCATGGCTCCCACTGATCAAGTTGTGCAGGAGGAAGCGATATCAGAGGTGGATGAAGTCGAACAGCTAATGGCACAATTGATGCTCAATAAGCAAGCTGTCTTTGAAAAGCCAATTAAGAATCGACACATGAAGCCACTATATTTGAAGGGATTTGTCAATGGGAAGCCTTTAACCAAGATGTTTGTCGATGGTGGAGCTGCTGTGAATGTAATGCCATATACCACATTCAGGAAGCTTGGCATGGGCCCTGGAGATTTAACACCAACGAGCATAATTCTAAATGATTTTGCTGGGAATCCTTCAGACACCAAAGGCTGTGTTCATGTAGAACTGATGATTGGATCCAAAGTGCTGCTCGGGTTGTGTTCATGTAGAGCTAATGATTGGGTCCAAGGTTTTGCTCACAACTTTCTTTGTCATTGAGGGCAAAGGGGCATATAGTTTGCTGCTTGGAAGAGATTGGATTCATGCAAATATCCCATCAACCATGCATCAACAGCTCATTCAGTGGATAGATGAAGAGGTGGAGATTGTCCAAGCAGATGATTCAATAAGCGTGGCAAATATGGAACCAGCTTTCTGGGAATATCAAGGCATAGATTGTTTCTCAGGCAAAGACTGGGGAGAAGGTCCTGTGGCACCAGCCAGCAGTGATCAACAGCCGATCGAAGCAGTCGGCTCTCATAGTAATTTTTAATGGAGAATCCAATTGATGGAACTGATGGAAAATTAGGACGTGGATTTGTGTCGGCCGATAAATTAGAAGAAGTGGACATTGGAGATGGTGACAAACCAAGGCCGACATTTATCAGTGCTAACTTGGATCCAGTTTTCAGAGAAAATTTGATTAATTTATTAAAAGAATACAAAGACTGCTTTGCTTGGGATTATTCGGAGATGCCTGGTTTAGACCGTTCTATTGTTGAGCATCGGTTGCCAATCAAACCTGGTTACAAGCCTTACAAACAACCACCCCGAAAAAGCTACAAGGAAGAAGTGTTGGCCGATGTGAAAAAAGAGATTGAAAGATTGCTAGATGCAAATTTCATTCGGCCATGTAAGTATGCGGATTGGATCTCTAATATTGTTCCTGTCTATAAGAAAAATGGAAAAATGAGGGTTTGCATAGATTTTAGAAATCTAAACAGGGCTACACCCATGGATGGATATTATGTATGGGAATGGATATACAGAATTCATGGATTATAATGCTATTGATGCTCTCCCGAATCCTGGATACGTTAATGCAGGAATGATTGCTGGAAGGACAGGAAATCAAGACACTAATGTTGACCTCAATTACTCAAAGGGCTCCAATATTTGAAAGAAGCAAAAGCCATTGCAGTTGAAATTTTTGGAGATTCAGAATTGGTCATAAAACAGTTGAATGGTGAATATGAATGCAAAAGTGATATCTTGAGGAATTACTATGAAGAATGCAAAGAAATATTGAAGAGCTTTCGGTCAGTAATTCTACAACACATTCCTAGAGGGGATAATGGAGAAGCAAATAAATTGGCTCAAAGTGCATCAGGTTACAGAGAAAACCAAGAGGTATTTGCCACTGATGATTGTGCTTTCGGGATTAGTTTGGCAGAAGGTGATTGGAGGAAAGAGATAGCCGATTATTTGGAGAATCCATCCCAGAAGGTTTCTAGAAGACTCAGGTATAAAGCTATAAAGTTTGTTCTTCTTGATAAAGATTTATATTATAAATCCATGGACGGAGTATTATTACGTTGCTTAAATCAAGAAGAAGCAAAAATAAGCAAGCTGTCTTTGAAAAGCCAATCCAGAATCGACATATGAAGCCATTATATTTGAAAGGATTTGTCAATGGGAAGCCTTTAACCAAGATGTTCGTCGATGGTGGAACTGCTGTGAATGTGATGCCATATACTACATTTTTGTCAGAGATTTGAAAACATTCAGAGAGTTCCAGCATCGGCTCTGAATCCTATTATTAAGCCATGGCCATTCAGAGGATGGGGAATAGATTTGATTGGCCAAATAAATCCTCCATCGAGCAAGGGGCATAAGTTTGTACTTTTAGCAACAGATTATTTTACCAAGTGGGTTGAGGCAATTCCATTGAGAAAGGTAGCATCAGAAGATATGATTGAATTTGTCAAAGAGCACATCATTTACAGATTTGGAATTCCTCAGACGATCACCACAGATCAAGGGACTCAATTTACATCTTCAGAATTCAGAGATTTTGCTAAGAGTATGGGGATCAAATTATTGAATTCTTCTCCTTATTATGCTCAAGCCAATGGACAGGCAGAAGCTTCCAACAAGATCATGATTAAAATCATACAGAAGAAAATTGATCAAAAGCCAAGGAGGTGGCATTCGGTACTCAATGAAGCATTGTGGGCTTACCGAAGGGCTCCTCATGGGGCTACAAAAACATCTCCTTATGAACTAGTGTATGGACATCATGCCATTTTGCCATGGGAATTACAAACAGAGTCGAGGAGAGTGCAGTTACAGAAAGATTTAAGTTCTAAAGATTACAGTGATTTAATAATGGACGAATTGGAAGATTTGCATATGATTCGTCTCAAAGCATTGGAAAATATTGAGAAAAATAAGATGCGAGTTGCCAAATATTACAACAAGAAGGTAAAAGATATAGTAAAGACAGCTTTCAGATGTCCTGGACACATAGGGTTGTTTGAGTGGGTTGTCATGACCTTTGGATTGAAAAATGCTGGTGCAACTTATCAAAGGGCTATGAATTATATTTTTCATGAGTTGATCGGCAAGATTGTGGAAATATATATTGATGATGTAGTGATCAAGTCATTGGATCATGAGTCCCATTTGCTTGAAGAAATATTATCCTAGCATTGAGATTGATCGCTGATTGAGACACAAATTGCTAGAAATAATGGAAATAGCCGGCATTCAGGAAGAAGCCGCCTTCAGAACAAAAATTTCCAACAGAGGAAAAATGGCCAATACTAGATTGTATTGTCCTTAGTGCTAACAATATACATCACCAATCCAGTGGGGATATCATAGAGGAATCACAAAAGATAAGCTTCATTGCCGAAATTCAGTAACCCTAGTACAAACTACTGAGACAACTTGTTCAAGACAGACTGGGGATGAACTGAATCGGCAATCAAAGTGTTCAAGATCATCGATGCTTCCGCAAAAACCCAAACGTGACGGAAAGAATTTCGATTGTTGCGGAAGCTACTATTTACATTCGATCATCCCTAGTACAAACTAATCAAACAGCCTGTTCAAGACAGACTGGGGATGGATTGCATCGGCGACGGCAGCGCCATGGCCCTCGAGGCGCTCGATGGAGGCGTCGATGTCGTCGATGTCCTCTGGGTTGCCGTCAGTGAAGCCGGCGGGGAGTTCGGAGTAGTCGCGACCGGTGTGTGTCGACATGGCGACAAGACCCGTAGCGACGCCCAGGCGAACGCCATGGGAGGCCACCTCATCGACGCGGCCTGCCACCGCACCAAGGCGTGCCTCGGGTGTGTCCCCTTTGGCGTTCACCTTGTCCGCCAGCTCCTCCACCAGCGCCTTCAGCCGATCGAGCTCAGCATCGCGCGCTGCAAAGATTACAAAAGGATAACAGATCAATATCATTTGGAAAAACAAGATTAAAGATGAGCAGATTTCGGGACTCACCGTCGATGACCTCGAGCAGCTGCTTGCGCTCACGCTGCCATTCGAGATCTGCGATCCCGGCTTGCTTGGAGATGACCTCCAACTCGCGACGAGTGTCGTCGCGCTCCGCCTTGAATCGGCGAGCATCGCCGTCCGTATAGCGGTAGTCGTCCAATTCAAGAGATCGATTGGACGAACTCGAAGTGTTCGACGCCGCAGGAGCAGCGGCTGGGGCTGCAACTGGCGCACCAGCGCCGGCAATCCATTGGATTACCCTGAAAAAGCAAAGAGATTCGTCAAAAAAGAAAGCAAAATCTCGAAAAGAAGAGAGAAGGGCAAGCAGCTAATCACCTGCGGCGAGCGCCGGCGCGGCTCCCCTTAGCTTCGTCGGCAGCCGGACGCCTTCCGTTCGCCATTGGGGTTTTCTTGAAGTCTACTGTGCTTGGGGGAAAAGGAGAGCTCGAGGTAGGCGAGAGACTTGATGAGGAGAAGGCGATACTGGATGTGTTTATTTATAGAAACTGCAGAGGAAATCGTGGCCAGAAATCGTGGCGCGCATCCCAAAAATTCGGAAGGTGGAAAGCCCCACGAACCGAGCGGTTGCTGTGTCGTTTGGGATTCATGCTGAGTCATATTCGGTTTGACCAGGTAAAATTCGGCTGCACCATACTTATCACAGTTAGCTTTGCCGAAAAAGTTTCAGGCGGCGAATCTCATTGATAACAGCATTGCCGAATGGATCATTTGCAATGAAACAACGCAGAAGAAAAGATGATGGAGAATACAGAATTGATCAAGCATTCGGCTATCAATTATTTGATACAAATTACAAACCCAAGTACTTTGAGATTACATCTTTTGCATTCAAGATTATACTACTGATGTTGTCAAGCAATTTCTTGTCAGCCTCTTGGGTCTGAGCCAATGCAGAGAGTTTGGCCTTGAGCTGCTTCTCTTCATTCAAAGCCGCTGAAGCTTCCTTTCGAATTTTCTGTACCAATTCAGGGAGTTCAGCCATCTGCTTCTCCTCAGCCTCGATTTCAGCACATAATCTGCTCAACTCAGCTTCTAGCTCAGCTTTTTTGGCCTTCTTCAGTTCAAGAGCAGGTTGAAGTTTGGATATTAGCTCTTTAGTGGTCTGAGCTTGAAGATGCAAATCTTTTACAGATTGCTTGGCTGAAGTTTTTCTTTGTTCCAAGACTGGTTGAGCAGATTGATTCTTCAGAGCTTGCTTCACTGCAATAAAATGATCATCCAATCTAGAAACTGGATCTAAAGAAGTCTTGATATCAGCAGGAATATCTTGATCAAATGATTCAAGCAAGTCTCTTAAAAGATCAGCATTATTAACTTGATCTCGAATGTCTTTCTGCAGAAAGGAGAAGATTTCTTTCAATTTTGCCTGGTTTTCTTCTGACAGAACTTGACAAGAAGATGTTTCTTCTCCTTGTTCAACAACCAAATCATCCAAGGCAAATGAATAACTGGGTGTTGAAGCAGATTTTTCCTGGAAAGAAAATTTCTTGATGAATTGATAATGATTTATTGGGGAATTGAAAAAATTGAATGACTTTGTTTACCTCTGTCCTGATTTCTTGAATGGGAGAAGATCTCTCAGGAAAAGTAGAGGGGCCCTGTATATCATGCTGAGAGGGAATTGGGGAACCCCTTGGTGAAGAAGCAGCTTCTAATTGAGGAGGAGGTGAAGTTGGAATTAGATCATGTTGAAAGGAGGGGCTTTCCAGGACTTGATCCACAGGAATTTGTTCTGTAACTGAAAAGAGGATAAATGCCGATGAAATGAATGAATGAGATGATAAGATTTTTTACCAGTTGATGTAACATCGGCAGAATCTGTAGTGGCCACTATCTGCTGTGTCTGACCCTGGAAATCATAAAAAAAGGGGATGAGCATGACAAAAGAGGCATTGTATTTAAGGGAAAAGACTATAACCTGAATGAGTTTTCTGTTGGTTGTTCTTTTCTTCTTAGGAGCTGAAGGGGCAGGCAGAGAAGGAGTTTTCCTCTTGGCAAAAGATGGCCTGGTAATAATTGGGTCTAGGGTGGCCTGTCTAGACATTAACTGAGCCAAGGAAGGAGATTGACACCCTAAAGCAGATACTGGGCCTGCAATCTTGTATTGAATAGCCCTGGCAAGAGGAGCAGGTGCTATGTCCTGCAGAATAACAGAGTTATAATAGAGGAAATATTATTAAAGCCAGATAATGATTGAACAACATTACCTCTGAATTTGGCTTGAAGTCAGGCATCAACTCAAGGCAAAGGGGATGAATTGGCATATTGAAGATATGATCATGAAATTCTTGCCACCAGACAATGAAAGAAGGATGAGCAGATGTTATTGGCACAAAAGGCTCAGGTTTATGGATGGAAGTGCAGCATCTGTAATCAAAAATCCTTCTTGTCTCAATAGAGTCTGAGACAATCACCCTAGGCTTGAGGAATTCATGAAGAAACAATCTTGGTGGCACTTGGCCACAGCCTAGTTGCCTAGCCATCATATTCGGCTGATAGTACTCAAAAGTACTCTGAACCAGCCTTCCTCCACAAAATTCGGCTGGCAGAATACAAGGCCGAATGAAAGAATTAAAAATGGCTGTGGATTGTGTATCTGTACATCCAATTTCAAAACTGAACTCACAAGGGAGAGTAAGATTATCATTGTCAGAATAAGGGAACCAAAGCCTTTGGAGAAAAGCTCAAAGAGTTCACCAATGTTCTTATCTACAGATACAATAGAGGCAGATTCTCCATAGGTTTGACAACCTTTAGTACTTTGGGGTTCCCCTTCCTTATAATTGACTAAAGGAAAAGACAGGCTGTTGATATCAACTGAAACAATTTGATGCATATACAGTTGCAACCACATCTGAACAAACCACCAGGGACCATTAACACAAGAAATTTTCTTGTTGGTATGCATCAGGCGAGTGGTTTGGTGGAGCATGTGATAAACACTTCCCAGCAAATATTTTCCCAGGGGAATGACTGTGCCAGCAGCCAGGTCTTCAGCCATCACAATGTGGTTCAGAGTTGGCTCATTAGCTTTGCCACAGAAGGTGAATCTGCACAGCCACATATTCAGAAAGGCCCTGTACTCAACATCAGATAAGGGACCATCAGACATGTGATTCTGAATATATTTCTTGTATCCACCTCCTGTCTTTACTCCTGTCTGTTTGGAGGAGCCCTTGTACTTGTATGGATGCACAGCTTCTGTAATATTCAGGCCGGTCATCAGGTAAACATCGGCCAGGGTGGGAGACATTGGTCCATGCCCAAAGAAGAAGGCATTTGCTCCATTGGACCAAAAGTGGCAAGCTGCAATCAAGAGGTTTTCATTCCTGGGAGTTTCGGCTAGAGATAATTCCAGACAATGGGAGATGCAGAGTCTGTCCCAGTTCTTGGTTTGAGGGCTTTTATCATTGAGGATCCTTCTATACCAATTCCTCCAACCAGCAATTGGAGGCAGAGGCCAGTTTTTAAAGGCATCTTGCCATTCATGAGGCTTTGTCAGTGAAGATTTAAAGGGAATTCGCTGGGATTCGGCAGCAATCAGTTCAGAGGGGTCTGAATCTCCTACGGGCCCAAGAAAATAAGTGGGTGCTTTCGCCTCAGTAGGAATCAAGAGTTCAGCCGCTAGAGCCTACCAAGAACAAAGAGAGCGAAAAGGAAAATTTAGGATGCGATTCAAAAAGAATGATGCCGAATGCGTTTGAGGAAGGTTAAAGAATTACCTGAAGATCTTTGTCTTGATGCGCCATTTGGAGATTAAAAGCTCGTGGAAGTTAATGAGCTAGGGTTTGGATCTAGGCGGAGCTCTGGAGATTCGAATGAAGAAGATGATGTTGGGTGGATTCAATCCAAGAGTGTTGCGGATTTCTAGTCAATTCCGAAATAAAAGTATCTTTTATCCCGAAATTGAAGGGGCATATGTTGACACCAAAAAATGACACCAGGAAGAGGCTGACATGTGGGCCGGAATTGATGAAAAAAGATAAACATCGTTCAGTCAAGGAAGCTTATCCTCAAGAACGATTCGGCAAAGGCATTCTGCGGTCGGGAACCGTCGCCGATTCGGCAGGGAAGATACTCTATGGAAAGCATTCGGGACGCGTGATGACGTGGATTGAATACAAGGAAAGAAGCCGATTTGATAGAGAATGCAAGATGAATACGGCATTTCGACGTATTTCTTTGGAAATAAACGTTTTGTAACCGTAGTCGATTAGGAATCGTGTCAAGACCAGGGTATAAATATGAACCCATGGTGATTGTAATAGGGATCGAACAATCTACAACAAACCGGCCTTCGCGCCACCTTTTCGAGTCCTTTAGTCGTGTCGTCGAATCTTCGAGGGGAATCATCGATCCGTCGACCTCCGTAAGTATCGACAACCTTGTATCATGTCTGTATCATGGGTATTGATTAGATCAGTAGTCTGTCGTGCTAGATATGCGTGATTAAGCGTGGTTCAAGAAGGTTCTTGTTAGATCATAAGCCATGCGTGGGCTAAGGTCTAGTTGGACCAAGTTATCGGCTTATTAGATTTTGGCAAAGTCTAATAGATTCATTAATTTATCTTGTGTTGTTTGGGTTTTACTTTATGTTTAATTCATATAACACTCTCTTTGCCCAATCTAGATCGGTTAGTTCGGTCTCGACTCGTTGCAAGGCATGATCACGTTCTCTCTACATAGCCGAATCCGAGTCGATCTAGATTGCCACGTGTCGCGGGTTCAAGCCTGTTGATTGTGCATGGATCTTGACAGAGCCGGTATCATGCGGTGGATGCAGGTTTTTGGGTCGTTTTAGAACTAATCATCCGGTGGATTAGAGCTTGAAATCGATCTGATAGGTCTATCAACATCGACGAAGCTTGTTCCTTCTTCATGGAACCCGAATCGGCTATCTAGCCGTATGCGGCAGTCCCTCAACGAGTGAAATGCACCTCGTAGCTTTGTTTTAAATAATAAATGCTTTTAGCCTTCCACGTTTAGAGTACGTCATGCGGTGGACTGATCTATTCTTGGTTGGTGGTGTGATTTTAAACAAATTGTATCATGCGGTGGATTAATTTGTTTGGTTTTATGCTCGACGGGATCAAAAGTACCTAGACATGCGGTAGACTAGTACTTTTAACCTATGCATTCTTGTTTATTAGAGATCTACGATCGTGCTTTCACGTTTATGAATCTTAATTCTCGTTAATCGGTTGTGAATAAATGATATAATGGTAATGTAATTAAAAACCGATCTTTCATCGTGATGACGTCATGCGGTCGGCAGTGTGCTTCTTCTTACGTGCTTTTGCCGAATATGTGATGAATGTATGGATTGTTGATAGATAGCTCACCCGTAGCTATATATCGATCAAGATTGGCTTTGCAAGCCGCAAATATGGAACTGTCTGGTACCGGCCGGCACGTTCCAGGTTTTTGTATCTAAACATTTTTTCTCCCTTTGTCAGTTTTCAGGAAAATTGACTGGCACGCTTCCAGGAATCGAACGCTCAAGCCAAGTGTGAAGCCAGCTGATTCGGCTTGCTGTGTGCTTGGCGTGAACTGCGGATTTTGCGTCAACACCTTGAAAAAAAATAACTTTGAATCTCAAGCTTGGAGAGGATTGCGAGAAGTGATTTGCGCTTCAGGATTTTCTCCTTCCCTGCTCTTGTGCGGTTGTGTCCCAGCAGCAGCATTCTTAGTGCTAGTAGTTCACATCAGAGAGCACTTGTGCACTTTTAAAAACAAGGAAGACTATTCAAAATTGAAGCAAACTGTAGCATAGAACCATCAACACCATCATATTTACACGACAAAGAGAATGCATTTTGATTTGGGCCGTGTTTCTTTCTCGGTGGGAAAATTTTTTTCCAAAGGGAATCTTGCATGCATGAACTACTAAATGAAGTCTATTTGCAAAACCCATTTAGTGATAAGTGCAACTTTGTGCGACGAATCTAATAAGCCTAATTAATCCATGTTTTGCTCCAGTAGTGCTACAGTAACCATTCTCTGATCGTGCGGTCAAAGACCTCATTAGGTAGGTCTCGCGAAATAGTTCAATGTTGTGAAGGTAGTTTTGTAAACTGACTTTATTTAATACCCTTAATTATTGGTCAAAGGGGGTGGAAATATTTTTCCACCCCCAAAGAAACACGGCCTTGATTTGGGATCTCGTCACCATCGCATTTTATTCCAGACAAAGATCATGGAAACATCAACTAACCTGATCAAGTGAAGGAGGATCTGGAGCTCCCGCAGAGGAAGACGGCGTGAAGAGATCCTGCCAGAGATTCATGGCACTGTGGAGGGAGAGGCGGCCGTTTCTACGTCGTCGGAGGGAAGAGGGACAGCCTCTGCTTATCGTGGTGATGGAAGCTGGGCCACCATCGCTCCTCGTGTGGATGGAAGTGGAGCCACCCGCCGTTGCCGTCCTCCCCAGTAGGGGAGGAGGACCTCGGCCGCCACAAGGGGCAGTCGGAGATCTGCTTGAGGATTCCGCTTGAGGGGAGGTCAAGCCGCCCCGTCGCCCCAAATCTGCTCGGGACAAGGTGCAACCCAGCGCCGCCTCGCCGCAGCATGGCCACGGCCGGCAAGAGCCTGTCCACGAACGGCAGCCGCCTCGCGCGCCACCACCTCCTTTGCCACCGCTAGCGTCACCCCCTCTCTTCCCTGGCGGCCGCGAGTGGGTACGCGCGATGGCGGTGGCGGATCTCGATCGGTGGTCCACGCGATGGCGGCGGCGGGGGCGCACGCGTCGGGGTGAGGATTGGCAGAGGGGAGCGCAGGGTCGGGGAGGCTACAGGTTTGGAGGCGGACGGCGAGGAGTACGCTATGGGGAGAGGGCGGCGGCGGATGAGTCTTCCGAAGATGGTAGGAAGACGTCTGTCGGTGCTGAGATTGGCCGGCCAACCTCAACGCCTAACAGAATGCGCTGTGTCCCGTCTCTCACCGGTTGATGCAAGAGCTAGAACAATGACTCAAGGGATTTATCCTGGTTCCGGCCACGGGGCCGTACGTCCAGCAAGGCGTGCTCTTGGGCACTATACTATCTTGCACCGGGGTGCTTGCAGTGGGGGGCTACAAGCTCGACGGGAGAGGAGGCGAGTCCTCCAAGTCCCTGAGTGAGTGGGTGATTGAGGCAGAATGCCAATGTCGTGATGGGTGTGTGTGTGGCAAATCGTGAGTGTTGCCGTCCCCCTGAAAGGGTGCCCGCCTCCTCCTTTTATAGACCAAGGAGAGGGGGCTTACAAATGTGGGTACTGTTCGCTGCTACAGTGGAATGTCCTGTGGGGAGTGGCGCCGGGCGTCGCGGCTGTCCCTGCGCGTGTCTCGGTACGGCTTCGAGGGGCCGGGAGAGCTTCCACTGATATTTGACGGTAGTCCGTACGCTTCTTCGAGGCCCCCCCACGTCTCCTTGAGGGCGGCACCGTGGGAAAGGACCGGAGCAGGTGTAACAGGGGATGAAACTGTGGCCCCTGCCGGCCACAGTGCGCGGCATGCCCGCCTCGTCGGGAAATGACCGGGAGTTGGTGGAACAGCGGTGCCGAATGACGCCTGCCAGCCCGTACGACGATGACGGGGCAGGTGATCTTGCTTGCTGAGGTCTGCCGAGGTGACTTGGTACGGCGTGTCCGCCCGGGATCCGCCCCTGGTCGTCGCCCGTACGCTATTCGAGGGCGGCCCAATGCCCCTTCGAGGGCCTCACAGCCGGGGGAGGACGGGAGTTGGCGTAACAGTGGTGCCGAATGACGCCTGCCAGCTCGCACAGAGCCTCGCACAGTGCCGCGCGCGTCAGCGTACCCGTGGCGTGGTCGCACAGTGACCAGAGTAGGTGCAGCAGTGAGCTTCCGTGGTGTCTGCGGTGTGGTGCGGGGCTCCCCTTTGACTTTGGTCCCTGACCGGCGGGGCGGGATTTAAATGCGGCTGCCGGGCGGAGTGGTTGAGCGTCTTGGCGCTCGTGCTGAGGAGGTCTCGAGCGAGGCGGAGTTCGGGCTCGAGAGGGTCGCGGCCCTCGAGCGAGGCGGAGATCAGGGTCGAGCCTGCTCGAGGGGGCTGCTGACCTCGAGCGAGGCGGAAATAGGGTCTCGCTACTTCGAACCCCCTGGTGGCCGAGACGGAGCGACATCTTGGGCCGTGATGAGCGGTGATGGGCCGTGTGGCCCAGGTTTTGTTTGGACCGTTGTTTACCTTAACCTCTTTGGTTTAGCGTTTTTGAGGGTGTTTACCCCGATGGTTAGGGGACCCCCTTGGGATGTCCCTGACAGTAGCCCCCGAGCGTCTGCCTGACCAGGGGTCGGTCGGGCTGACGCTGACGGTTCGCGGGGTCGGTCCCGGGCCGTCTGCGGGGATTAGTCCCTTTTTTGGCTTCGTAGGTTCTTCCGTGGGGGCGCGCGAGCGCACCCGCGGGTGTAGC
>OAMR01000917.1:6209-39596 GCA_900205405.1 Echinochloa crus-galli
TACCGGTGGTGAAGATAAATATTCTTTGATGATCTCAAAAGCTTCTTGCTGTTTTGCCCCGCAAGTGAAATCGGCTTCATTCTTTAATCGAAGTAAAGGAGTAAAAGCATCAACCTTTCCCGACAAGTTATTTATAAACCTTCTCACGAAATTCACTTTGCCTAGAAATTTCTGTAAATCATGCTTGCAAGTAGGAGCTTCGACTTTCTTTATAGCTTCAATTCTCTTGGGATCAACCTCTATGCTGTTTTCATGAATAACGAATCCAAGTAACTTCCCAGCCGAAACACCAAAAGCACATTTGAGTGAATTCATCTTCAAACCATACCGTCGCATCCTTTCAAGAGCAAGTCTTAAATCGGCTAAATGATGATCCAATCCATCCGATTTAACCACAATATCATCAATATAAACTTCCACAATCACACCAAGTAAATCATGAAAGATTAAATTCATAGCCCTTTGATAAGTTGCACCGGCATTTTTTAATCCAAAGGTCATAACCACCCACTCAAATAAACCAATAAATCCCGGACATTGAAAGGCCATTTTGTGCATATCTTCTTCGGCCATAAATATTTGATTATATCCGCCATTACCATCAAGAAAGCTAACAACACGATGTCCAGATGCTTGTTAATCAAAACATCGGCTATAGGCATAGGATATGAATCTTTCAGAGTAGCACTACTGAGATCCCTAAAATCAATGCAAACTCTAAGTTTTCCCGAATCTTTCTTTTCAACGGGAACAATATTAGAAATCCACTCCGCATAACGACAAGTCCGAATAAAAACAGCATCTAATAAACGATTAACCTCTTCTTTTATTCGGTCATAAATAGCGGGATTAAAACGTCTAGCCGATTGCTTAAAAGGTCTAAAACAGGCTTTTATTGATAAACGATGCTCAACTAAATCACGACTCAAACCGGGCATCGCACGGTACTCCCAAGCAAAACAATCAACATACTCTTTCAACAAATTTATTAACTCGGCTTTAAACTCAGCCGATAAATTTTTGTTTACAAAAGTTGGCCTAGGAATAGTACCATCACCAATATCTATTCTTTCTAAAGGGTCGGCTGACGCGAAACCCTGACCCAACTTATCCATATCACCAAGATCTTCAATATCTTCAAACATACCGGCCGAATGAGCTCGATGATGATCAATTCGGTCTTGAAGCCACTGTTTCGCCTTGAACCGGTCTGACCGGTTTCATGAAGCGGTCTGACCGGTTTGCTTCGACGGCTTCTGTTTAGATCCAAACCGGTCTGACCGGTTCCTGGAAGCGGTCTGACCGGTTTCGCCCGGCTGGTTTCTTTGCTCCATCAATTACAGCAAGTAATTCAACCGATTCTCCATCGGTTTTAATGTAGCAGGAACAAAGCCATCCTTGGTGCAACTGATAAGTTCGTAGTCGGTCAAATCCATGACCGACAAGCACTTAATGTTTTCATTTGCACTAATAGAATTGGAATCGGCCGTTGCAACAAAGGAAGAAGTATCACCATGTACAACTTAAACTTCATCATCGATCCATTGAATAAGATATTGATGCAAGGTAGATGGTACGCATTGATTTGCATGAATCCAATCACGACCAAGAATTAAACTGAAATTACCTTGCAGTTCCGAGACGAAGAAAGCCGTAGCGGTAGTCTTGCTCCCAATGGTCAACTCCATGGAAGCCACACCTTTGACGCCAATAGGATAACCACCGCCAATTCCACTAACCGACATATTTGTCTTGATAAGATCTTCGTCTTTCCCGCCGATCTCCTTGAATAGGGAATACGGCATGAGATTTACAATAGCTCCACCATCCACCAACATACGTGAGATCGGCTTCCCGTTGATATGACCCCTCATGTATAAAGCCTTGAGATGATTCTCTGATTCTTGTGGCTTCTGAAATATAGCATCACGAGGTCCTAGCTGAAGATGAGACACCTCCTCCTCTGGCACCACAAAATAATCAGATGATAAATAAACAACATTAACTTCCATGTTGCCATGCTTTGGAGAAGCTTCAAAGTCAACCATCTCTTCATCTTCAGCCACTGGAGAATTTCAGAAATAGCTCCTTCATCCGACATAGGAACAGATTGATCCACCACCTCAGGTTCCAAACCGGTCTGACCGGTTCCAGAAACCGGTTGGACCGCTTCTTTGGTAGGCAAACCGGTCTGACCGGATTCAGAAACCGGTCTGACCGGTTGTGCTGCTGGTTGCACAACTGACTTGATCTGCCATGTTTTCTTCCGAGGAATCATTGGTCTATATCTGTTGAACTGTTCATCACTCAGCTTCTCAGCTTCCTGTTCCCTTTTTTCTTTGTTTCGCAAGCGCTGCAACTTTCTTTTCTGTGTATGAGTCAACCAGAAGGGCACCACCTTGGTTGAAACACTTTCTTCACAGCCTTGCTACTACTTGCTTCATGATCATTAGCCACGACAGGTCTTTTAACAACCGAATCTCCAATAAATATCGGCTTTTTACCCAATTCTTGCATAACCACTAGAACGTCACCAATGTGAACAAACCCGTCAGTCTAGGCTTGCTTTGGGTCTTCTGTAAGCTTTACTTCCTCCTTCTTCTCCTTGACACGGTATTCTTGCTTGGGAGGAACTTGAGTCTTTTGATCAGACCGAAACCGGTCTAACCAGTTCGAGGAAACCGGTCTGACCGGTTTTGGTGCTGGTGCTGGACCTGATTGGTATGAGCCCAACCGGTCATGTACTGGAATCCTAGGCCCATTGCTCATGTAATCCTGAGGTGGTTGCGGCATAGGAAAGCACTGCATCCACATTCCTTGTTCCCAAGTTGGATATTGAGAATTTGACGCCGGAGGTGCCCATGGCATAGTAGCATACATCTTCTGTGGTGGATAAACAGTAACAACATCATCACGGCACCTATTTCTCTCTGAATAACCATCCCCACACATTGGAGATCTTGGTCTCTTTTTTGCCGGCCGATCAACTTGAGCGGCCTTTGTGTACTTGTTCAGGAGCTGATTAAAGGTAGGTCCTTGTTTCAGAATTGTACCGCTGACTTTAGGCTCATTAACTTTCCAAGTATCCACTTCCGGGCGACTAGGCTTGAAGGTCCTAGTCGGTCCTGGGGTAAACCGGTCAGGAAACCGGTCTGACCGGTTTCGCCTGATCAGCAGACCGATTCTCTGTAGATAAACCTTCTTGCCACCCGGGCCTTGATGTGTTAATTGTAATCTTCAGAGACTCTTTACCATGCAGAGTCTTTCCAAGCATCACTTTTCTGACCGGAGATGGATTATCAACTTTTTGCGGCCTTGGATCTCCAATTACCACATTCTTCCCCTTAACTCCTTTGGCTTGTTCCGGCTGAATCAGCACTTTGGTATTCAAATCAAGGGTATGAACAGGAAAAGGAGCTTTATCAACTTGCATTTCAGCTACTACCAATCGACCTTCATTAATAGCCGATTGTACCTGTCGTCGGAAAGCATTGCAATCATTAGTAGCATGCGAAAAAGAATTATGCCACTTACAATATGCATGATTTTTCAATCGATCGGCTGGTGGAATTGCATGAGAGAGTTTAATGAAACCATTCTTAAGCAATTCATCAAAAACACGATCACACTTGGCAACATCAAAAGTAAATTTAATCTCTTCTCGCATATTTTTTTTCTGAACCGGTTTCAACGAAGGACAAGAACAAGGCTTAGCTTTTGATGGCCAAACAAATTTAGCAGCATAAACTTCATTATCCTCATCATCCGAACTATCAGAATCATTATCAACCATATGAACACCGGAGCGATGAGGCTTAACATTTTCTTTAGCATGTTTTAGCTTTAATTCTAAACTCATGACCTTCATTTGCAAGTGATTAATAGAAAGAAAATCAAAACCTTCTAATTTCTCTTTCAATTAAGATCGCAAGCCTGCAAAAGCTAAATCAGCTAAATCTTTTTCAGAAATTGACAAATTAAAACATCTATTCTTTATATCTTTAAATCTTCTAAAGTAATCCATGGCCGATTCCTCTCGGCTTTGTCTAATAGATGTTAAATCAGTCAATTTAGCTTCATTTTCTTCGCTAAAGAAGTGATCGATCATGAAATTTACGCTCCAATTGAGTCCAAGTTTGAATAGAATTAGGAGCCAGCAAAGAAAACCAGGAGAAAGCAGTTCCAGTCAAAGTTAATGAAAATAAGCGAATGCGCAATGGTTCATAAAAACTTGCTTCTCCTAACTGCAAAATATATTGACTAACATGCTCCCAAGTAGTACGATTATCTTCACCATTGAATTTATCAAACTCAGGAACATGCCGACCATTAGGATAAGGAACTAAATCAAATTCAGGAGGATATGGTTTTTGATATAAGCGTGAGCTACCTAAATCAATCCCAAGTTTAGTCTTAATAGTATTAGCCAGATCCTCTTTGAATTTAGAGAAATCGGCTTGATAGCTTGCACTAGATGTATAATAAGATGTATTATATGTTGTAGTTTGAGAAGCGTTTGGCATCGGCCTAGAAGAAGTGCCAGATCCATTGGGTGAGCTTCCCACAACAGTAGTAAGAGGAGGTGTAAAAACAGGACCAGAAGAGACTGTATTAGCTAAAACCATTGCACCAACACCCATGGAACCGGTCGGACCAGCTGAACTGGCCAAACCGGTCGGACCGGTTGCGTAAACCGGTCTGACCGGCTCGTGGACCGAACTAGGATGAGGTGGCTGTCCTGAATAATAATTCGCCGGCATGCCCAAATTTGGATCTATAACATTTTCTGGTATGCCTGACGAATTAGGATCTGTTTCTACTACACCTTTACTTTTATCAAGATTACTAACCATATAAATAAGTAACTCAATAGTAGCAGCTTGTGCAGCATTTAATTTTTCATCCATCATACGAGTTACTTGTTGCATAAAATCAGAAGATGAGGATTCACCGGTTACCTTAGGAAGTTCCTCAACTTGATCGTTAGCCAACTTAAAAGCTGGCATGACGAACTCTTCAACTCTCTTGACGAAGCCTCCACGATCCTTCTTGAAACCCTTCAAGAATTGCGCCTTGAAGTGTTCCTCAGCAATCAGGTACCGCTTCCGTTCTTTGTCCGTGAGCTCTTCCATCGTCGCGGTGATGATGATGTTGTTCTTGTCAAGATCACTGATTGATCCCGTCATCTTTGGAGTAGATTAGATCGGTCTTAAAACCAGATTAATCTTCCCCAGCGGAGTCGCCAAAAAGTATGTTGACACAAAAGTGCGACAACACACTCGAGATTGCGCAAACACGCAGCAAGGCCGTCACCACGGCCAACACCCGAAGCCCCTGTAGCAAAACCGGTCAGACCGGTTCCTGAAGCCGGTCAGACCGGTTCCAGACAGGAACTCGCGAAGGCCTAGAAACTCAAGCTCGGGAGGAACTCCGTCGGAGCTCAAGCAATCTAGGGTTGCTCTAGGGTCGGCAGACCACCTATAACGCCTCTGAACGTCACAGAGACGAGCAAAGAACAACAAATAGGGTTGGAAAAGATTTAGGGTCTGGAGATAAAAAGTAAAGAGTAAAATATGATTGATTCGATTGGATCCACTCTCAATCGGCCTTAGTGCACGTACAACGGCTCGGCGACTACCGTCGCCATGCACGTTATTTTTGCAGAAACACCCCAGCACGGGCGTCGCCGAGGCCTCGCCGTCGCCTCGCTCGTCTACGACCTAGGTTCGTGCTCCTAGGCAAAGCGACGACCAACAACGCCCTTTGTACGAGACGCTGCGGGAGACGGCAACGAGAAGGGATCAGGTGTGCGGGAGGGGATTTATTTGGCGCCAAAGTTCGGCAAAGGAGTACCAGAGGGAGAAGGGAGGAGCCGTCTCGGGGAGCCCTGCCGTCCGCCGCTCGCTGCAGGGCCTCGCCGGCCGTAGGCCCGCTGCGGGGCCCGCCGCCGCTGCGCGTCCCCTCGCCGCGAGCCCCGCATGGCCGCCGCCCGCCGCAGCCTCGCCGGGGATGGAGAGAGAGGAGAAGGAGGAGGAGGGGAGCCCCGCCGACCGCACGCCGCACCCCGCCGTCGCAGCCCTGCTGGAGAGAGATAGGAGGAGGATGAGGAGGAGGAGCTCTACCGACGGAGAGAGAGAGAGAGAGGAGTTTGGGAGGGAGGAAATTGTGAGGAGGAGAAGTGGCGTGGGGAGATAAGGTTGGGGCACCGGCCCCACCTGTCAGCCACATACACATATGTATTTTGATTCTCTGATGTATGTCACAGAAACAGCTACAAAGATCAAGTATGCGGTAGATCACCATGAGTTTGTATCTCAAATGATGAATTAATTACCATATAGACAGCCAAACAGACAACACATTGTACAAGCTGTCTATTCAGCTGTCTGTTTGTGTTAAAAAGACAGCAGCTGTATCTACCATTGTACTTGCCCTTAGCCTTCATATATATATAGGCCGGGAAAGTCGTACCCCTTCAGATTCGGTTACAATACGGGATAAAACCCGGAGTCCTAATCCTACTCGAATTACAGAGCTAAACCGGTCTGACCGGTTCGGCAAACCGGTCAGACCGGTTTCCCTCGGCAGCTGCCAATTTTGATCATCAACACTCCAGTTATTGAGAGTTAAGTTCTATATAACATATGATTCCTCATAAATCATATACCAACATTTTTAGCCTCCCCGGGCCCAGACATTAAAGCTAAACTGCAGCAAGGCGGTGATGGTTTTCCTTGTTTTGTCATGCATGTCGTCCCTACTTTACTCACGCATAACAGTGCTGTCATTGAGTTCTGTGGCAAAAATTATCATGATCCAACGGTCCTTGGGCCAAAGAACATTTGATATCTACGACAACATCCTCTTTTTTTAACCTGTACGAAAACATCCTCTAAGCGTGCAAGATCTTTTAAATCTGTTTGGCCACATGAATCTGGTGCGTAAGAAAATAGTTTCAGTTATATCCTAAACCTAAATTCCAATGCAAAACTGTAACACCCCGTATTTAGAATCTGCTTAATGGCCTAGCCCTTTCGATGGGCGTACCCATATACCCATAGCACTTCTTTTATACTTTTGTGCTCGCTTCGCGTAAAAGTATTAACCTGGAGGTGCTACTTTTGGACCAAGAGTGTAGTGAAGAACCAACCAAGGTTGGACTAATTCCACCATAATAGGACACATGGTCCAAAACACAGACCGAAACCACAATACTAATAGGCCGGGGTATTACTGTTAACACCAAAATTTGGCACCAGAAAGAGACTGACGTGTGGGCCGGGATTAGTAAAAGATATCATTCGGAAAGGAAAGCTTGTCTTCAAGGGCATTCGGCAAAGGCATTCTGCGGTCGGGAGTCCGTCGCCGATTCGGCAAGGAGCTGCTCTATGGAAAGCATTCGGGAACGCGTGATGACGTGGATCAAGCAAGGAAGATGCCGATCTGATGAAGAATACAAGATGAATACGGCATTTTAGACGTATTTCTTTGGAAACAAACGTTTTGTAATCGTAATCGAGTAGGAATCGTGTCAAAACCAGGGTATAAATATGAACCCATGGTGATTGTAATAGGGATCGAACAATCATACAACAAACCGGCCTTGCGCCACCTTTTCGAGTCCTTTAGTCGTGTCGTCGAAATCTTCGAGAGGAACCATCGATCCGTCGACCTCCGTAAGTACCGGCAACCTTGTATCATGTCTAGTATCATGCGGTGGATTTAGATTATGATGCAAGTAGTCTTGTTACCGTGCTTAGTATCATGCGGTGGATTTAAGCTTGGTATGAGAAGGCTTCTTTGTTAAATCATGAGTCATGCGGTAGGCTAAGGTTTAGCTTGAAGCGAGTTATCGGCTCTATTAGATTTTGGCAAAGATCTAATAGATTCATTAAGTTACCTTGTGTTATTTGGGTTTTACTTTATGTTTAATTCATATAACACTCTTTTTGCCCAGTCTAGATTGGTTAGGTTCGGTTTTGATTCATCGCAAGACATGACCATGTTACCTTACATAGCCGAATTCAAACCAATCTAGATTGCCACGTGTCGCGGGTTCAATTTTAGACAATGCATGCTTTTAGCCTTTCATGATTAGATCGTATCATGCGGTGGATTGATCTAATTTTGATTGGTGGTGTGGTTTCAAACAAGTCGTATCATGCGGTGGATTAACTTGTTTGTTATTACGCTTGACGGGTGCGAGGGTATCTAGACATGCGGTAGACTAGTGCTTTTAGACCTATGCATTCTTGTTTATTAGAGATTTACGATCGTGCTTTCACCCTTTTATTTATTTCGTCGCGTTATGATAATCAGTTATGGTTACATGCTACAACGTGTCACTTAATTAAAATACCGATCTTTCATCATGATGACGTCATGCGTTCGGCAGTATGCCTGTGCCGAATACGTGCCGAATGCATGGATTATTGATAGATAGCTTGCCCGTAGCTATATATCGATCAAGATTGGCTTTGCAAGCCGCAAATATGGAACTGTCTGGTACCGGCCGACACGTTCCAGGTTTTTGTATCTAAACATTTTTTCTGCCTTTGTGAGTTTCAGGAAAATTGACTGGCACGCTTTCAGGAACCGAACGCTCGAGCCAAGTGTGAAGCCAGCTGATTCAGCTTGCTGTGTGCTTGGCGTGAACTGCAGATTTTGCGTCAACACACTTTTTGGCACGCGTGGTGGGACACTCAAGCTTTGAAGATGCCTGAATTAAAAGAATTGTTGGATGTCACTCTTGAAGAACTGACTGAAGAGCAACAACAGATGGTGAAAGCTGCCGCAGAACAGTTCACTAAAAAGTGCTTGCTGTCTTTCGGCAAGAACAGGAGTGGTGCACCTTTTCTCAAAACAGAACTGCCAAGAGTCTTGCTGCTTGGATAGTCAGATATGAGCACAGATGAAGAAAGAGAACATTTTTCTTGTTTGTTGTACAAGGCTCTGGGAGATACAATGACCAATCACAATACTGCATTCTTGAACAGCTTTCGATTAATAATGATCAGTATTTTTGGTCAGAGCGTGGATAAAGCTTTTGAGCAGGAATATGGGCCACCTGGTGGACCAACGTACTTCAGTCCACACACAACAACTCAAAAGCCGCATGGAAAAGACAATGTTGGAGAAACTGGAGCTTCTGGGACAAAAGATGCGAATGGTCGCCCAATTCAGCAAGATCCTCAGCAAGCAGTACCAAAACCTCGCACATTTGGTGAAGCGGCATTCGGTACTACAGGGAATCCACCTGCTTCTGCTTACAAAATATCTCCTTTGAAAAACAGGCTGCAAAGGGATATGTATGGGAATGGATATTCAGAATTCATGGATTATAATGCTATTGATGCTCTACCCAATCCTGGGTATCATGGTGCTGCAGGAATGCCTGCTGGAAGGCCAGAGAATCAAGATACCAATATTGATATCATGGTACAAAAAATGACCGATGTATTGCAAAATCAGTTCGGTCTGAAGCCTAAAAATCAGGGATACATGTACTCATCGCCTTTCCCAGAATGGTATCAAAGGGTGTCATTGCCTAACAGAGTTAAAGTGCCTACAGAATTTACTAAATTTTCAGGACAGGATGACACTAGTACTGTGGAGCATATAGCACGGTATTTGATGCAACTTGGTGAGGCTTCAGCAGATGAGGCTTTCAGAATAAGATACTTCCCATTGTCATTAACAGGTCCAGCTTTCAGATGGTTTGCTTCATTACCTGCTCAGTCAATTTGCACTTGGAAGGACCTAGAAAAGAAATTCCATGCTCATTACTACACTGGCAGCACTGAGAAGAAATTGGTTGATTTGACTAGCATGAGGCAAAGATTTAATGAAACACCCACAGAATTCCTCAGAAGATTCAGGGAGACAAAGAATATGTGCTTTTCTCTAAATATTCCAGATGATCAGTTGGCTAGTATGGCTGTGACTGGGATGCTACCTGCAATTCGTGAAAAGCTGTTCGGTATGGAGTTTGAAGATCTGAGTCAGTTGTCAAAGAAATTGACATTGATGAGTAACCAAGCATATGGCCTCAAGAAAGATGGTAGATTTGCCAAGCAAAATGATGTAGCCGATATTTACAACCAATTCCTCGAAAGAGCAGATCAAGAAGATGAGTATGAGGACAATGAAGAAGTAGCTGCAACAGAAATAGTGTGGGGCAAAGAGCCGATTGCAGTGAATCAGAAGTGGATTAAACAGACCAAGGGCACATATGATTTTGATGTGACTAAGGCGGACAAATTATTTGATTTCCTTGTGAAAGAAGGCCGAATCAAATTACCAGAGGGGCATTCTATGCTTCGGCCTGAAGGAGTGAAAGACAAGAAGTATTGTGGATTTCATGACAGAAATTCTCATTCCATTAATGAATGCAGGATCTTCAGAATGAGGATTCAAAAGGCTATTCAAGAGGGGCACCTGAAGTTTGACAACAGAATGAAATTGGATAGCAATCCCTTCCCTCAGAATATGATTGGGTTTTCAATCAACATGGTGAATGCTGTTGCACCTGAAGAAAAGGGGAAGATGAAAGTTTTAACTTCAGAAAAGGCAAGACAAAGTGGCTCAGTTGACCCCACTCGGCAAGTCACGATTGAACAAATTCGCAAGAAAGATTCTCGTTTCCCGAATGATCAATTTGAAATTGGGAAATCCTCCAAGCCTAGAGTCACTACACGTATCCTCCTTAACAAATGGAAACGTCAGCAAGAAAAGGAGCGTTACCAAAGGCATAGACGTGAAGAGGAGAAGAGGAGATACGAGGAAGAAAGATATAGGGAGGAACAAGAAGAGTATGCTCGAGAGCAGGAACGTGCGCATTGGGGGTGTGCATTCTTCAGACACTGTTGGAACGAAGGTTTGAAGCTTCCCACATGGAATAATTGTCCTGAATGCAATGATAGGTATGATGAATATAGGCAGGAAACTGTCAATCGCCGATCTGTCCATGAAAGAATTGGCAGGATGCATCCTAGTGATGATCGGCGTTTTAATGATCAACCAAGAAAGAGGCATGCTGATTACAGGTGGGTTGATCATGAAGAAGAAGAAGATCATGGTTATGTCTGGCAAGAAGGACAATGGTGTCCACCTGGCTTGAGGAAAAGCCAAAAGAGAAGAGTACAACGTTTGAGGAATCAAGAATTAAAGCAAGCAAGGCCTAAGATGAAATCAATATGGCGTCGAAAGGACAAGCCTGAAGAAGATGGTCATTCGGCTCCTACATGCATGGTATGCTTTTTGCCGAATGAATTTATGGCTCCCACTGATCAAGTTGTGCAGGAGGAAGCGTTGTCAGAGGTAGATGAAGTCGAACAGCTAATGGCACAATTGATGCTCAATAAGCAAGCTGTCTTTGAAAAGCCAATCCAGAATCGACACATGAAGCCACTATATTTGAAAGGATTTGTCAATGGGAAGCCTTTAACCAAGATGTTCGTCGATGGTGGAGCTGCTGTGAATGTGATGCCATATACTACATTTAGGAAGCTTGGCATGGGCCCTGGAGATTTAACACCAACGAGCATAATTCTAAATGATTTTGCTGGAAATCCTTCAGACACCAAAGGCTGTGTTCATGTAGAACTGATGATTGGATCCAAAGTGCTGCTCACAACTTTCTTTGTCATTGAGGGCAAAGGGGCATATAGTTTGCTGCTTGGAAGAGATTGGATTCATGCAAATTGCTGTATCCCATCAACCATGCATCAACAGCTCATTCAGTGGATAGATGATGAGGTGGAGATTGTCCAAGCAGATGATTCAATAAGCGTGGCAAATATGGAACCAGCTTTTTGGGAATATCAAGGCATAGATTGTTTCTCAGGCAAAGACTGGGGAGAAGGTCCTGTTGCACCAGCCAGCAGTGATCAACAGCCGATCAAAGCAGTCGGCTCTCATAGTAATTTTTGATGGAGAATCCAATTGATGGAACTGATGGAAAATTAGGACGTGGATTTGTGTCGGCCGATAAATTGGAAGAAGTGGACATTGGAGATGGTGACAAGCCAAGGCCGACATTTATCAGTGCTAACTTGAGTTCGGTTTTCAAAGAAAAGTTGGTAACATTGTTAAAAAAATACAAGGACTGCTTTGCTTGGGATTATTCGGAGATGCCCGGTCTAGACCGTTCTATTGTTGAGCATCGGTTGCCAATCAAACCTGGATACAGACCTTACAAGCAACCACCCCGAAAAATCTACAAGGAAGAAGTGTTGGCCGATGTGAAAAAGGAGATTGAAAGATTACTAGATGCAAATTTCATTCGGCCATGTAAATACGCGGATTGGATCTCTAATATCGTTCCTGTCTATAAGAAAAATGGAAAAATGAGGGTTTGCATAGATTTTAGAGATCTAAACAAGGCTACACCCATGGATGGATATCCAATGCCTATTGCTGATTCATTGGTTGATGCTGCTGCTGGATACAAAGTGCTCAGTTTCATGGATGGTAATGCAGGATACAATCAAATTTTTATGGCATTAAAAGATATAGTAAAGACAGCTTTCAGATGTCCTGGACACATAGGGTTGTTTGAGTGGGTTGTCATGACCTTTGGATTGAAAAATGCTGGTGCAACTTATCAAAGGGCTATGAATTATATTTTTCATGAGTTGATCGGCAAGATTGTGGAAATATATATTGATGATGTAGTGATCAAGTCATTGGATCATGAGTCCCATTTGGCTGACATAAGGAAAACTCTAGAATGCACCAGGAAGCATGGGCTTAAAATGAACCCGAACAAGTGTGCTTTTGGAGTTTCGGCTGGAGAGTTTCTGGGATTTTTGATACATGAAGGAGGAATAGGAGTTGGCAAGAAAAGCATGAAGGCAATTGATGAAATTGTTCCTCCAACTAATCTTAAAGAGTTACAATCACTGCTTGGCAAGATAAATTTTGTGAGAAGATTCATATCAAACTTGTCACAAAAGGTGTTGCCCTTTTCCTCAAGTGGGCGAATCCTTTAAACCTAGAGTTACTACACGTATTCTCCTCAACAAATGGCAGCGTCAGCAAGAAAAAGAGCGTTTTCAAAGGCGTAAATACGAGGAGGAGAAAAGAAGGCGCGAAGAAGAAAGGTTTGAGGAAGAACAAGAAGAGTATGCTCGAGAGCAGGAACGTGCGCATTGGGGGTGTGCATTCTTCAGACACTGTTGGAACGAAGGTTTAAAGCTGCCTACAAAGAATAACTGTCCTGAGTGCAATAATGGGTATGTCGAACATAGGCAAAATGTTGCCAATCGCCGATCTGTCCATGAAAGAATTGGTAGGATGCATCTTAGTGATGATCGGCGTTATGATGATCAACCAAGAAAGAGACATGCTAATTGCAGATGGATTGATCATGAACTTGATTTGTTTGAGTATGTTTGGCAAAAAGGACAATGGTGTCCACCTGGTTTAAGAAGGAGTCAGAAGAGAAGAGTTCAACGCCTGAGGAATCAAGAATTAAAGCAAGCAAGGCCTAGGATGAAATCGATATGGCTCCCAAAAGACAGGCCTGACGAACATAGTCATTCGGCTCCTACATGCATGGTATGTTTCTTGCCGAATGAATTCATGGCTCCAGCTAACCAAATTGTACAGGAAGAGGTATTGCCCGATATAGATGACGCCGAACAATTTGGGTTAATGGCACAATTGATGTTGAACAAACAAGCTGTTTTTGAGAAGCCAACCCAGAATCGGCACATGAAGCCACTGTACTTGAAGGGATATGTTGAGAGACAATGACCAATCATAATGCTGCGTTCTTAAACAGTTTTCGGCATATAATGATAAGCATTTTTGGTCAGCATGTAGATAAACCCTTTGAGCAGATACATGGGCAATTGGGTGGCCCGACATACTTCAATGTTCAAGCACCAGTTCAGAAACCACATGGTAAAGGAAATGCTGATGAAACTGGAGGTTCTGGTGTTAAAGATATAAATGGACAACCGATTCGGCAAGATCCTCAGCTTGCACTGCCGAAAACTCGCACATACGGTGATATGGCATTCGGCACCACAGGGAATCCGCCTGCTTCTGCTTACAAGATATCTCCCTTGAACAACAGACTGCAGAGGGATTTATATGGAAACGGATATTCAGAGTTTATGGATTACAATGCTATCGACGCTCTCCCGAATCCTGGATATGTTGGTACTGCAGGTATGCTTGCTGGAAAACCAGGGAATCAAGATACCAATATTGACCTCATGGTGCAAAAAATGACCGATGTATTGCAAAATCAATTCGGTCTGAAGCCTAAAAATCAGGGATACATGTACTCGTCTCCTTTCCCTGAATGGTACCAAAGGGTATCATTGCCGAATAGAGTCAAGGTGCCTACAGAGTTTACTAAATTTTCAGGACAAGATGATACAAGTACTGTGGAACATATAGCTCGATATCTGATGCAGCTTGGAGAGGCTTCGGCAGATGAGGCTTTCAGAATTAGATACTTTCCTTTGTCACTGACGGGTTCAGCTTTTACGTGGTTTGCTTCTTTGCCTGCTCAGTCGATCTGTACTTGGAAAGACCTGGAACAGAAATTCCATGCTCATTACTACATTGGCAGTACCGAGAAAAAGTTGGTTGATTTGACCAGCTTAAGGCAGAGGAATAATGAAACACCTACAGAATTCCTCAGGAGATTTAGGGAAACAAAGAGTATGTGCTTTTCTCTGAACATACCTGATGACCAGCTGGCTGGTATGGCTGTAGCTGGCATGCTGCCTGCCATTCGGGAGAAGCTGTTCGGGATGGAGTTTGATGATTTGGGCCAGTTGTCGCACAGATTGGCCTTGATGAGTAACCAGGCGTATGGTTTCAAGAAAGATGTCAGATTTGCTAAAAATAATGATGTAGCTGACATCTATAACCAATTCCTTGAAAGAGCAGATCAAGAAGATGAGTATGAAGATAGCGAGGAAATAGCTGCAGCAGAGATAGTGTGGAGCAAAGAACCAGTTACAATGACTCAAAGATGGATCAAACAGATGAAAGGAACATATGATTTTGATGTGACTAAGGCAGACAAATTGTTTGAGTTCCTGGTGAAAGAAGGCCGAATCAAATTGCCAGAGGGGCATTCTATGCTTCGGCCCGATGGAGTGAAAGATAAGAGGTACTGTGGGTTTCATGATAGAAATTCTCATTCCATTAATGAATGCAGAGTCTTTAGGATGAAGATTCAGAAAGCTATCCAGGAAGGACATTTGAAATTCGACAACAAAATGAAACTGGACAGTAACCCTTTCCCTCAGAATATGATCGGGTTCTCGGTTAATATGGTAAATGCTGTTCCATCTGGAGAAAAGGGAAGATTGAAAGTTTTAACCTCAAAGAAGGCAGGGCAGGATGGTTCAGTTGATCCTACTCGGCAGATCACAATGGAACAAATTCGCCGGAAAAATCTTCGGTTCCCGAATAGCCGATTTGAAGTGGGAGAATCCTTTAAACCTAGAGTTACTACACGTATTCTCCTCAACAAATGGCAGCGTCAGCAAGAAAAAGAGCGTTTTCAAAGGCGTGAATACGAGGAGGAGAAAAGAAGGCGCGAAGAAGAAAGGTTTGAGGAAGAACAAGAAGAGTATGCTCGAGAGCAGGAACGAGCGCATTGGGGGTGTGCATTCTTCAGACACTGTTGGAACGAAGGTTTAAAGCTGCCTACAAAGAATAACTGTCCTGAGTGCAATAATGGGTATGTCGAACATAGGCAAAATGTTGCCAATCGCCGATCTGTCCATGAAAGAATTGGTAGGGTGCATCTTAGTGATGATCGGCGTTTTGATGATCAACCAAGAAAGAGACATGCTGATTGCAGATGGATTGATCATGAGGAAGAAGATCGTGAGTATGTTTGGCAAAAAGGACAGTGGTGTCCACCTGGTTTAAGAAGGAGTCAGAAGAGAAGAGTTCAACGCCTGAGGAATCAAGAATTAAAGCAAGCAAGGCCTAGGATGAAATCGATATGGCTCCCAAAAGACAGGCCTGACGAACATGGTCATTCGGCTCCTACATGTATGGTATGTTTTCTGCCGAATGAATTCATGCCTCCAGCTAACCAAATTGTACAGGAAGAGGTATTGCCCGATATAGATGACGCCGAACAATTTGGGTTAATGGCACAATTGATGTTGAACAAACAAGCTGTTTTTGAGAAGCCAACCCAGAATCGGCACATGAAGCCACTGTACTTGAAGGGATATGTTAATGGCAAACCATTGACCAAGATGTTTGTCGATGGAGGAGCTGCTGTCAATGTAATGCCATATACCACATTCAGGAAGCTTGGTATGGGTCCTAGAGATTTGACACCAACGAGCATAATTCTAAATGATTTTGCTGGAAATCCTTCGGACACCAAGGGATGCGTACATGTTGATCTGATGATTGGGTCCAAGACTCTGCTTACGACTTTCTTTGTCATTGAGGGCAAAGGGGCATATAGCTTGCTGCTTGGAAGAGATTGGATTCATGCAAATTGTTGTATTCCATCTACTATGCATCAACAGCTTATTCAGTGGATAGATGATGAGGTGGAGATTGTCCAAGCAGATGATTCAATAAGCGTGGCAAATATGGAACCAGCTTTCTGGGAATATCAAGGCATAGATTGTTTCTCAGGCAAAGACTGGGGAGAAGGTCCTGTGGCACCAGCCAGCAGTGATCAACAGCCGATCGAAGCAGTCGGCTCTCATAGTAATTTTTGATGGAAAATCCAATTGATGGAACTGATGGAAAATTAGGACGTGGATTTGTGTCGGCCGATAAATTAGAAGAAGTGGACATTGGAGATGGTGACAAGCCAAGGCCGACATTTATCAGTGCTAACTTGGATTCGGTTTTCAAAGAAAAGTTGGTAACATTGTTAAAGGAATACAAGGACTGCTTTGCTTGGGATTATTCGGAGATGCCTGGTCTAGACCGTTCTATTGTTGAGCATCGGTTGCCAATCAAACCTGGATACAGACCTTACAAGCAACCACCCCGAAAAATCTACAAGGAAGAAGTGTTGGCCGATGTGAAAAAGGAGATTGAAAGATTACTAGATGCAAATTTCATTCGGCCCTGTAAATACGCGGATTGGATCTCTAATATTGTTCCTGTCTATAAGAAAAATGGAAAGATGAGGGTTTGCATAGACTTTAGAGACTTAAACAAGGCTACACCCATGGATGGATATCCAATGCCTGTTGCTGATTCATTGGTTGATGCTGCTGCTGGATACAAAGTGCTCAGTTTCATGGACGGTAACGCAGGATACAATCAGATTTATATGGCATTGGAAGATATAGTAAAGACAGCTTTCAGGTGTCCTGGACACATAGGGTTGTTTGAATGGGTTGTCATGACCTTTGGATTGAAAAATGCCGGTGCAACTTATCAAAGGGCTATGAATTATATTTTTCATGAGTTGATCGGCAAGATTGTGGAAATATATATTGATGATGTAGTGATCAAGTCACTGGATCATGAGTCTCATTTGGCCGACATAAGGAAAACTCTAGAATGCACCAGGAAGCATGGGCTTAAGATGAACCCGAACAAGTGTGCTTTTGGAGTTTCGGCTGGAGAGTTTCTGGGATTTTTGATACATGAAGGAGGAATAGGAGTTGGTAAGAAAAGCATGAAGGCAATTGATGAAATTGTTCCTCCAACTAATCTTAAAGAGCTACAATCACTGCTTGGCAAGATAAATTTTGTGAGAAGATTCATATCAAACTTGTCACAAAAGGTGTTGCCCTTTTCCTCACTATTGAAAATAAAGAAGGATCAAAAGTTTGTATGGGGTGACGAACAACAAAAGGCTTTTAATGAAATAAAAGAGTACATGAAGAAGCCACCAGTATTGGTGCCTCCACAATTGAACAAGCCTTTCAAGTTGTACGTGGCGGCCGATGCCCAAACTATTGGATCGGCCCTCATTCAAGAATTTGAAGGGAAGGAAAGAGTGGTTGCATACCTTAGCCGAAAGTTATTAGATCCGGAAACAAGGTATTCGGCTATAGAGAAACTTTGCTTATGTGTTTACTACTCCTGTACAAAATTTCGGCACTACTTACTACATGCCGAATGCATTGTGTATTCAAAATTTGATGTGATAAAACACATGTTGTCTATGCCGATTTTGAACGGAAGGATTGGCAAATGGATTTTAGCTTTGTCTGAGTTTGAATTAAGATTTGAATCGGCAAAGGCTGTTAAGGGACAGATTATTGCCGATTTCATTACTGAACATCATGATACATCGATAAATTTGCTTAACATTGTTCCTTGGGTGTTATTCTTCGATGGATCTTCATGCAACAAAGGTGGTGGAGCAGGTATCTTATTAATTTCACCCAAAGGAGAAACATTTGAGTTTGCTGTTCCTATTCAATCTGCTGTTACTAACAATCAAGCTGAGTATGAGGCATTGCTCAAAGGGCTCCAATATTTGAAAGAAGCAAAGGCCATTGCGGTTGAAATTTTTGGAGATTCAGAATTGGTCATAAAGCAATTGAATGGTGAATATGAGTGCAAAAGTGATACCTTGAGGAATTACTATGAAGAATGCAAAGAAATATTGAAGAGCTTTCGGTCAGTAATTCTACAACACATTCCTAGAGGGGATAATGGAGAAGCAAATAGATTGGCCCAAAGTGCATCAGGTTATAAAGAGCTTCGAGAAGTTTTTGCTAATGATGTATATGCATTCGGGAGTAATCTGGCAGAAGATGATTGGAGAAAAGAGATTGCCGATTATCTGGAGAATCCGTCCCGAAAGGTTTCTAGAAAGCTCAGGTATAAAGCTTTAAAGTTTGTTCTTCTTGATGATAATTTGTATTATAAATCCCTGGATGGAGTGCTGTTACATTGCCTAAATCATGAAGAAGCAAAAAGGCTGATGAGTGAAGTACATGATGGGTTGTGTGGAGCACATCAATCGGCCTACCGAATGAAGTGGGTTATTAGAAGAACTGGATATTACTGGCCGACAATGTTGGAAGATTGTTTTGAATATTATAAAGGATGTCAAGACTGTCAGAAATTTGGAAACATTCAGAGAGTTCCGGCATCGGCTTTGAATCCCATTGTCAAGCCATGGCCAGTGTGGGCCGGGATTAGTAAAAGATATCGTTCGAAAAGGAAAGCTTGTCTTCAAGGGCATTCGGCAAAGGCATTCTGCGGTCAGGAGTCCGTCGCCGATTCGGCAAGGAGCTTCTCTATGGAAAGCATTCGGGAACGCGTGATGACGTGGATTGAATACAAGGAAAGAGCCGATTGATAAAGAATGCGAGATGAATACGGCACTTCGACGTATTTCTTTGGAAATAAACGTTTTGTAATCGTAGTCGATTAGGAATCATGTCAAAGTCTGGGTATAAATATAAACCCATGACAATTGTAATAGGGATCAAACAATCATACAACAAACCGGCCTCGCGCCACCTTTTCGAGTCCTTTAGTCGTGTCGTCGAAATCTTCGAGAGGAACCATCGATCCGTCGACCTCAATTAAGTTATTAAATTCTTCTCCTTATTATGCTCACGATTCGGCTAAATAGCCGCATTCGGTAGTGCTCTCATGAGTGAACGTGTGTTCGTGGGTTTGCATTGGGCAATGAGTGCTTTTAGCCTTTCACGATTAGATTGTATCATGCGGTGGATTGATCTAATCTGATTGGTGGTGTGGCCTCAAACGAGTTGTATCATGCGGTGGATTAACTTGTTTGTTATCATGCTTGACGGGTGCTGCTTTCGGCCTATGCATTCTTGTTTCAATGTAAATTTGCGATCGCGTCTCACCCTTTATTTATTTGATCCCGATTCGGCTAAACAGCCGTATTCGGCAGTGCTATCATGAGTGAACGTGTTAGTGGATACGTATTAAACACTGCATGCTTTTAGCCTTTCATGATTAGATTGTATCATGCGGTGGATTGATCTAATTTTGGTTGGTGGCGTGGTTTCAAACAAGTCGTATCATGCGGTGGATTAACTTGTTTGTTATTACGCTTGACGGGTGCTGCTTTCGGCCTATGCATTCTTGTTTACTTTGGATTCACGATCACGACTCACCCTTTTATTTATTTTTCACATTATATTTGTACTCGATAATCGGTTATGGATATGTGCTGCTTTGCTTTGTGTAGTTAAAGACCGATCTATCGTCACGATGACGTCATGCGGTCGGCAATGCGGCCCTTCTTATGTGCTTTTGCCGAATACGTGCCGAATGCATGGATTATTGATAGATAGCTCGCCCGTAGCTATATATCGATCAAGATTGGCTTTGTAAGCCGCAAATATGGAACTGTCTGGTACCTGCCGACACGTTCCAGGTTTTTGTATCTAAACATTTTTTTCTTCCTTTGTCAGTTTCAGGAAAATTGACTGGCACGCTTTCAGGAACCGAACGCTCGAGCCAAGTGTGAAGCCAGCTGATTCGGCTTGCTGTGTGCTTGGCGTGAACTGCAGATTTTGCGTCAACAATTACATTCATAATGAACATGGATGCCCATATTAATTAATTATTTCCAGACAGGTTGACTAATTGATTCAAATGTATGCACAGGCAAATAAAGAACAAAGCCCATTCTTCAAACTTGTAAAGCAAATAGTTTCATAATCTTCTTCCAATGTTCTGAATGGTCATCTCTTGCATGCTTACAGTGTAATGCCCCGGATTTTTCCTAAATCTAGAGGTAACTACCACTAATACAGAAATCGACATCACAAACTTGTGATACCCCTCATCACAAACGATTTTAACAAAACTGTTTGTGATGTGGGGCATAAGATCCGTTTGTGATGGCATCACAAACGGTTCGTAACAAGATCCGTTTGTGATGGCATATCACAAACGGTTCGTATCACTTTGTGATGGCACATCATCACAAACAGTTTTTCTTACAATACAAACCGTTTGTGATGCCCACATCACAAACGGTTTGTAGCAAAAACCCTTTGTGATCATGTGTATGGTACACGTTAAAACCACATTTTAAAGTAGTAAATCAATTCAAATCAAAAAGTATTGAACTACAAAGTTGTATGTCTTATCAATACGTATGACTTTTATTTTGGTCATTTCTTCATTCGATAAATTCATATAAATATTGTTAATAAATTACATCTCTCTCATAGAGTGTTTCCTAAAACTATAAGAGAGACCTATATGATTTGTGAACAATGTTACTCTCACTACATCGTATGGAAAAACGGTCAATATCAAAGTTGTATATCTTCAGAAGTTATGAAACTTTATAGTTGACAACTTTTTAATTTGAAATCATCTGATTAACGGAAACTAAGTTTGATATTCTCAAATTTGAAATTCAAATTTTATAAACAACCTCGGATGGAGAAACGGTCAATACCAAAGTTGTAGATCTTCAGAAGTTATGAAACTTTGTAGTTCAACACTTTTTGATTTGAAGTTGTTTAGGGCCTCAAACAAGTAATTTAAACTCGGTTTGGTAAAATATGAAATCAGAACGGCATATAGTCATAGGTGATCAAGCGGTGCAGTGGTAGAGGAGCCTATGCGCGAGAGAGAGGTTGGCTATTCGAATCCCGCCGGCCGCGTAGCGCACGACTTATGCGCGAAAAAATGGCGCGACTTGCTTTTCTATTGTTTTCCTATTTTTTTGGGTTTTTTTACTCCCATCACAAAGTATTTTTTTTGGGTATCTGTAGTAGTGTAAACAAAGTATTAAAAACATACAAGTCTGAAAACTCTAGATTTCGCTAGAATTTTCCGTGTAAATAGGACGTAATGGACACCAATTCACAAACCAAAACATACACACACACTGTAACTTGTAGAATCAGCAAAATTCATCGGGGTCGGCTGAATTGCTATTTATAAGAGTGATATGCTATTTTATTATAAAATTACAGTAGAATCAGCCAAATTCATCGGGGTCGGCTGACCACCCGACCCCGGTGGCTCCATGTAGCTCCGCCCGTGTAACTAGTTACAGTTTAACGAATTAATGGAATGAGCTAAGGAAGTGCAGAATTAAGTGTGTGTGCTCTGGATGATGCTACTCCCGCTTCCCATGCATGCCACAATCATTTGGTACCTAAAAACCAAATCTCTACCTAATTATAAAACAAGGATTGATTCAACAGTACGTCATAATTTTATGAAAAACCCCCATCATATTTTTTAAAATAAATTAGCGGTCCTTCCACCATGTATATATCTGCCTCTTCGGCGTTCTAGAAAAGGCAGCGGCGAGACGCCCAAGTGGAATCCGACTCCAACTAGGCTCAAGTTGTTTGTTAATAAATACTGTACCTACACACGTAATATATCTGTCGCACAGGCACCTTGCCCTCCCGTGCACCAGCGCAGCAACGGTTAGAAGCAAAGACAGGTCACAGGTACGTGCGTGCCGGCTATCCAGTGCCTGGGCCTTGCTGTCCTAACTAGTCCGACGGCTTGCTCTATAAGTATGTTTCTTTGTGCTACTAGCCGCGGTGTGTCGATCTCATGATTTTGCTTGCTCGGTGTGTTAGCTCGATCTTACTGCTGCTGCTCGTTGGACATTGCCTCGACTGCAGGCACAGTCGTTGCTCCATGAAATGTTGATTCAATAAGATGCATGACTTTACATTTTGCTATTTAGGCTTGTTTCTTTGTGCTACTAGCCGCGGTGTGTCGATCTCATGATTTTGCTTGCTCGGTGTGTTAGCTCGATCTTACTGCTGCTGCTCGTTGGACATTGCCTCGACTGCAGGCACAGTCGTTGCTCCATGAAATGTTGTGCCTGGGCCTTGCTGTCCTAACTAGTCCGACGGCTTGCTCTATAAGTATGTTTCTTTGTGCTACTAGCCGCGGTGTGTCGATCTCATGATTTTGCTTGCTCGGTGTGTTAGCTCGATCTTGCTGCTGCTGCTCGTTGGACAGTGCCTCTACTGCAGGCACTTAGTCGTTGCTCCATGATGTTGATTCAATAAGATGCATGACTTTACATTTTGCTATTTAGGCTAGGATGTCCTAGCTGCGATTAAGGTAGTGTATCTCTACCTAATAACTTTGGTCTGCTTGCTAGACCATTTTATTTAAGCCTTCCATTACCGGAAGGAAAAACATTGATAGAGGATCCCCATCCCCTTCTTGTCGTAGACGATCCAACCACGGCAACGGTCGCACGGTGACGGCGAAGGACTACCATAGTGGCGACGGACAGCCACGCGATGGCAATTGAGGGCTCCTGCGGATGGCCACGCGGTGATGATGGAGGCCTCCTACGACGGCCATGGACGGTTGTGCGCAGATGGCTGTGCGGCGATCGCGGAGGGGTGGTGGCGGACGAAATCTCTACCTAATTATAAAGCAAGATTGATTCAGCCGTACGTCATAATTTTATGGAAAACTCCCTCATATTTTTTAAAATAAATTAGCGGTCCTTCCACCATGTATATATCTGCCTCTTCGGCGTTCTAGAAAAGGCAGCGGTGAGACGCCCAAGTGGAATCCGACTCCAACTAGGCCCAAGTTATTTGTTAATAAATACTGTACCTACGCACGTAATATATCTGTCGCACAGGCACCTTGCCCTCCCGTGCACTGGCGCAGCAATGGTTAGAAGTAAAGACAGGTCACAGGTAGGCGTGCTGGCTATCCAGTGCCTGGGGCCTTGCTGTCCGTCACAGCACGGCATCCTAACTGGTCCGACGGCTTGCTCTATAAGTATGTTTCTTTGTGCTACTAGCCGCGGTGTGTCGATCTCATGATTTTGCTTGCTCAGTGTGTTAGCTCGATCTTGCTGCTGCTGCTCGTTGGACAGTGCCTCTACTGCACGCACTTTAGTCGTTGCTCCATGAAATGTTGATTCAATAAGATGCATGACTTTACATTTTGCTCTATAAGTATGTTTCTTTGTGCTACTAGCCGCGGTGTGTCGATCTCATGATTTTGCTTGCTCGGTGTGTTAGCTCGATCTTGCGGCGGCTGCTCGTTGGACAGTGCCTCTACTGCAGGCACAGTCGTTGCTCCATGAAATGTTGATTCAATAAGATGCATGACTTTACATTTTGCTATTTAGGCTAGGATGTCCTAGCTGCGATTAAGGTATTGTATCTCTACCTAATACTAAAGCAAAGATTGTTTGGTCTGCTTCTAGACCATTTTATTTAAGCCTTCCATTACCGGAAGGAAAAACATTGATAGAGGATCCCCATCCCCTTCTAAATGTTGATTCAATAAGATGCATGACTTTACATTTTGCTATTTAGGCTAGGATGTCCTAGCTGCGATTAAGGTAGTGTATCTCTACCTAATACTAAAGCAAAGATTGTTTGGTCTTTCCCTCTCACATTGCCGACAGGTCGGTCTCACGTGCCTAAGCAAGGATTGCTTGGTCATTTTCTCTCACAATGCCGATGGGTGGGCCTCATGTGTCTCTTTTCATAATTACGTAGAGACCAGGTACAAGCACAATACGCTGGAATTAAATTAAAGCACGAGAGAAAAGAAGAAATAAATCTACATGGATTAGCACCAGTTAAATCTCATATATTTAAATTAAAGCATGAAAGAAAAGAAAAATCTACATGGATCAAGACCGATTAAATCTGTCCATATGGTCTATTTCCGTAGCAACGCACGGGCATAAAAATACTCAGCAAGTACAATTAGAACTGAAAGAACAAACATGAATGACTGCCTGCTGTTTCTCCCACGCTGAATCTTAGTACCCTTTTCCTCTTTCCTCTCCTTCCCTGCCCTGCTCCTTTTCCCACGCTGAACTGCTTTAAAGCAGCCAAAACAACGGTCCTCCTCCTTTTCTCTATGTATGTCCACCAGCAGCAAACGGCACCCAGATAAGCAGCAGCTCAGAGAAACAACCCGTGTGGCACAAGCAGGAAGAGCAAATGGGCCACTTGTTGAGGAATCGGCGATGGCAGCAAGTCCCTTGGATGGTGGAAACCAGCGGCGGCGGGACCTCGAGCACCTATGCTACGGGAACAGGGCAAGGCACGAGGTGGAGGTGGCGGCGGAACAAGAATAGCAGTCGGTAACTAGATATAGAAAAAGGAACATCAAACCTAGTGCACATCCAACGGTCTAAACTTCTCTACATACTCGTTTCATGACCAAAGGGGACATATATTTACCTAATAATAATGCGAGTAAAGGAAATAAAATCATTAAAACAAGCAGAATGTCAAGTAAATCAAGATGCACACGAAGAAAGTGTCAAGTTTACGAAGTCAATCTCGAGAGTGTCAAACTTGTGAAGCCTCACGAAGAGGGTGTCAAAAATCCAATTTTCTCGCTTTATTGTTGCCTCATCAGACTGCTAAGAATCACGTGGGATATATTACCATCTTGCATGACCATCATTTCTGTATACATTTTTCGCAGAAGGAACAGATAGAGATGCTCTTACAACATGCCCCCATCGTGCATTAATTATTGGGGCACAGCGGAATGAAGCATGAAACAGGCTTAAGTGCGTTACCATTAACTCCCGGACGAGCACGCAGTCGAGCTGGAACACTCTCTCAAGACTCCAATGCCAGTGACGGTGAAGGCAAGTTGGAATTCAGATTCAGAGTATCACCCAGTGGTGTTTGTTCTGGTTTCTGTTCGAAAAAGGAGATACGGATCTGAATTCCTTGTGGATTGTAATCTCCTGGTTCATTGGATTGTGGATCATATGATTAATTTTTTCACATGTCAATGAGCAATAGACTCCAGCTGCCTGCCAACTATGAATTTATTGTCATCTTGACATGTTTCAGTCTTTCATGAATTCCAAAAGGGCCTTAATCAGATGTCTCAGATGTTGAGAGGAGTTCCTTTTTTTAGCAAAGATGTTGAGAGAAGCTGACGGGTGGCGAGGAAGAACCATCGCAGCATGGGGAATCTGATGCGTCATGCAAGATTAGGAGGCTTCCCAGTAGCAAACGATTGGCATCAATTAGGACGGCCACTGTTTCCTTTTTCTTCTACATCAGATGACTTGCACACAGAATTCTTGATGTCTCCCAGTCCTAATCGATAGCACTGTTTAGTGTTTAGCAATTAGCAGCAACATTGTGCCGTCTCCTATTTGCAAGCAGAGTCAGTTGGCTCCGCAAGATCCCAGGGCATTATATATATAATGACACCTCCACGTACCACGTGACCCATGTAATAAATATGGAGCCATGGATCGATCCATATTTCTCTACTTTCACTACTGGACCATGCGTGTGCACCAATGGATCACAAGGATCTCTCTAGTGCAGGTATTCTATAATTCTAATACAGCTAGCTTGGAGAGGTCGCAGAGGATGAAACAAACAAGCGCCGTGATTCGAGAAAAAAAATTGTTAACAATCTATAACTTGCTTGTGTTCTATATCTGCTGCATTCTGAGGCAGAGGAGTAAGCTTGACTAGAACGACTGTAATTATGTTTAACAAAAGCATAACTAAGTCTTCAATACGGAAATTTCTGAAGTACATGATACAAATTCATGTAGCAATGTTGGATGTTCCCGGTTAGAATTAGTGTTAGAAAGTGCATCACAATCTGCTGATCCCGAGCACCAGATTGGAAATATACAAGAATAAGTGGAGTGGTGTATAGCTAGGCAGTTTGCACAGTTCCAAAACAAAATCATTATTTTCATTCAACAAGATCGGGAACAAGTGCAGCATTCTAAATTCGTGTGCAGTTAGATTTGCTCTCTAGCTCTAGGATTAGCATGTTTGCATTTGTATTGATAGACATGATCGTGGCGTTGGAGTTATGTTTACATTATTACCTCTATCTTGCTCATGGAGACTATGCGTGTGGTCTATTTAGGAAGCAATATATGAACGACCAGCAAGTAGAGATATGATTCATGGCGTTTCGAGCCAAAGTGCTTTTGTGATTTATTCATGAATCACATTGTGCATTATATATATGATCTGAAGATGAATCGGCTATTTTTTGAAACACGATGAAACAAGAGTACTCTTGAAAACATGACATGCCTACAATCTTGGCCAGCCTACATATGACCAGATGATCCAACAAGATGTAAGTCACAGAACATTTTCCTAATAGAACGGCGTCTTCTTTTCATTAACCACCGGCCCCACGTGTAAGTCACCGAACATTTTTTTCATAGAAAAAGTCAAACAGCATCTTCTTTCTTGCTGCATTCCCAGCTCGCACGGCCGCCCGCCGCCCGCCCGCGCTCCCACGGCCACGCCGCCGCCCAGGGCTCGTGCGCTCGTTAATCTGGCCGCAGCCCCCCGGCGCAGCGCTCGCCCGCGCATGCAGTTGCCGTCCCGGTGCGGCACTCGCCCCGCGCATCCGGTTGTCCGTCTCCCGGCAAACGAAGGACGACCCTGTCTCGTCCCGTCCCCACCGTTGAACCAAATAAACACCTAACATGCCGATGAACTCCTTGAGGACGTCTTCCAGCGGCGCGAATTCGTTCCGGGCTTCGGCCAGTGGTTCCACTGGGCACGTTCGATCTCCGGCATAGTAGGCTTCTTTCCATGTCTCATATGCTACTTCCGTTAGACAGTGTAACCTGTTTCTCACAGCACTGCATCCATCTCATGCGACTCTCTGTGCTGAAACGCTATGGGTGGGTTTAGGGACAGCGGTCACTGTACTGGAGTCCAAGCTACTTTGCTCCATGAGTCCGGAGCTCTGTGAGGATATTTCCAGCGACGATCGCTGCCGAATTCCTTGTACCTCCTGATCCTAAAAGATACTGATGGGAACCAATATGAACAAGGGTCTTGCAATCAAGAACTGTGGATAAGCCCACGCTTTGGAAGTGCCATCTGCTGCTACGTGAGGCAGAGGTGGATGTTAGAAAGCTCGTATTTATTAATATGCGTGGAAATTCAAAACAGCTCAACGGTATTGATCTCTGTTTCTTTGCACTGTAAATATTTAAAATGAACTGTAACGCTTAATGTGCAGTAATTTAGTGCACGGTCACAGTTAAATCATTAATACACGTGGAAATTATTGTTGGAAGGACTACAACTGTCAGTATAATTTAAGCTAGTAACTTGAATCCTATTTATACTTACTATCCAAATTACGCTTATTCCATTTTTTTAAAGTGCTTCGTTCAATTCTTTAGCAGTAAATTTGTCCCAAATTCGCACCCCGCCTGCAACAATTTTGATCAAATAACTGTTGTTAAAGCCCATCTCTATCTCTACCTCTCTACCTAATTAGAAAGCAAAAATTAATTCAACGGTACTTCATAAATTATTTTATGTAGTAATGTTGGATGTTCCTGGTTCGAAGTAGTGTTAGAAAGTGCATCACAGTCTGTTGATCCCGAGCACCAGATTGGAAATCTATAAGAATGAGTGGTGTAAAAACCTAGCACAGTTCAAAAACAAAATCATTATTTTCATTCACCAACTAGATAGGGAACAAGTGCAGCATTTCTAGAGTCGTGTGCACTTGGATTTGCTCTCTAACTCTAGCATTATCGTGTTTGCATTTCTATTATGATAGCCATGATCGTGATGTTGGAATTATGTCGACATTATTACCACTATCTTGCTCTTGGAGACTGCGCGTGTGGTTATTTAGCGACCGGCTGGTAAAGATGTGATTCATGGCGTTTCGAGCCAAAGTGCTTTTGTGATTTATTCATGAATCACATTGTGCATTATATATATGATCTGAAGATGAATCGGCTATTTTTTGAAACACGATGAAACAAGAGTACTCTTGAAAACATGACATGCCTACAATCTTGGCCAGCCTACATATGACCAGATGATCCAACAAGATGTAAGTCACAGAACATTTTCCTAATAGAACGGCGTCTTCTTTTCATTAACCACCGGCCCCACGTGTAAGTCACCGAACATTTTTTTCATAGAAAAAGTCAAACAGCATCTTCTTTCTTGCTGCATTCCCAGCTCGCACGGCCGCCCGCCGCCCGCCCGCGCTCCCACGGCCACGCCGCCGCCCAGGGCTCGTGCGCTCGTTAATCTGGCCGCAGCCCCCCGGCGCAGCGCTCGCCCGCGCATGCAGTTGCCGTCCCGGTGCGGCACTCGCCCCGCGCATCCGGTTGTCCGTCTCCCGGCAAACGAAGGACGACCCTGTCTCGTCCCGTCCCCACCGTTGAACCAAATAAACACCTAACATGCCGATGAACTCCTTGAGGACGTCTTCCAGCGGCGCGAATTCGTTCCGGGCTTCGGCCAGTGGTTCCACTGGGCACGTTCGATCTCCGGCATAGTAGGCTTCTTTCCATGTCTCATATGCTACTTCCGTTAGACAGTGTAACCTGTTTCTCACAGCACTGCATCCATCTCATGCGACTCTCTGTGCTGAAACGCTATGGGTGGGTTTAGGGACAGCGGTCACTGTACTGGAGTCCAAGCTACTTTGCTCCATGAGTCCGGAGCTCTGTGAGGATATTTCCAGCGACGATCGCTGCCGAATTCCTTGTACCTCCTGATCCTAAAAGATACTGATGGGAACCAATATGAACAAGGGTCTTGCAATCAAGAACTGTGGATAAGCCCACGCTTTGGAAGTGCCATCTGCTGCTACGTGAGGCAGAGGTGGATGTTAGAAAGCTCGTATTTATTAATATGCGTGGAAATTCAAAACAGCTCAACGGTATTGATCTCTGTTTCTTTGCACTGTAAATATTTAAAATGAACTGTAACGCTTAATGTGCAGTAATTTAGTGCACGGTCACAGTTAAATCATTAATACACGTGGAAATTATTGTTGGAAGGACTACAACTGTCAGTATAATTTAAGCTAGTAACTTGAATCCTATTTATACTTACTATCCAAATTACGCTTATTCCATTTTTTTAAAGTGCTTCGTTCAATTCTTTAGCAGTAAATTTGTCCCAAATTCGCACCCCGCCTGCAACAATTTTGATCAAATAACTGTTGTTAAAGCCCATCTCTATCTCTACCTCTCTACCTAATTAGAAAGCAAAAATTAATTCAACGGTACTTCATAAATTTATAAAAAGACCCCTAATATTTATGAAAATCATACCACAGTCATGTTGTGCGTTGTAATTTTTTTTAAAAAAATACATATGTTTCATCAAATCAACCTATATTGCCTCATCTCCTCTCGTCATCCCACACCCGCATGGACACCTTCATTTTCTCAAGCAGTTTGCATCCTCGTCGTCGACCCACCTTTTTTCCTAGCCACGGTGGCTACCGAGGATCTTTCCTTAAAATATCTCATCTCCTCTCACCGCTCCACAGCACCACACCCACTCCTTTGTCTTCTCGCTTCGCTTGTAACCGCGTTCGTCGCTCCCATGTACGGCGTCTACCGAGGACGCCTTATTTATCGTGCTCCTCAACATATGTGGAATTTACAGCGTCCATGGCTCCCACGCGCCTTAGCTCAAAATGTCCCCTTCACCCATAGTAACATAAGAGCATTAATCAAACGGTAGTACCTCGTCGTCTCTCATTGTTCTGCACTATCATACGCATCCTCTTCGTCTTCTCATCCCGCCATCGGCAGAGCCAGGGGCAGGTAGGGGCCAGGGGCCCCCAAGCTTATTGCCGAATGTGATTATACAGTAGTTAACGACTGGGCTATTAGTTTACTGAATGGAGTGGGAACATGAATTAATATTTTTATTTTCAGAATTTTAGTACACTTTTCTATAACTCAACTTTTTGTTGTATTTTTGTCCATCTATTATAATCTAGCTTTTGTTTATTCATTTGTCTTGTTCCAAAAATTGTACTTTTTGGACTTGCCTCTCAAACCTTGTAAATATTATATTTTTCATGTACTAAAGTTCAGCAACTCACCAATAGTTGTCCTACTTTCTTCAAAACGCCATACAATGTAATATTTAAAGATGGAATTGTATATATTTACATTATAACTATGTATAATTATTTTTATACCTTTATATATAGTGCTTTAGTAAGCTTATGTTCCAAATACACTGTAGAAAATGTTTCTGATAGTTTAAGCATATCTTTTATGAAAATCTAAACATAAGTTTGTAATTTATTGTCCCCTCAATATTAAATCTTGGCTCGGCCACTGCATGCCGCTCTAGATACCTTGTCTACTCTTGTCGTCCCACATCACTACACGCACCCATTCATATTCTTGCTTTGCTGCACCTTCATCATTGACTCGCTATCATTCTCAGGCGCAGCGTATACCGAGGATATCTTGTTTGTTGGTTTGGCTGGGCACATTACAGCGCCGGCATGTACTTACAGCGTCGGCACAGTCGGCTTCTTTGCATGTCCTGTACGTCACTTCCGTTAGACAGTGTAACCTGTTTTTCATAGCACTGCATTCGTCTCAATCTCCTCGCTGTAATGAAACATTATCGGTGGGTTTAGGGACAGCGGGCACTGTGATGGAGGGGAAGCTGCTTTGCTCTGTGAGCCCGGAGCCCTGTGAGGAAATTCCCAGCGATGAACGCTGCTAAATTCCTTGTACCTCCGATTCCTAAAAGATGTTGGGAATCAATATGAACATGGGTCTTGCAACCAAGAACTGCGTGCGGATAAGCCCAAGAGCTTTGCAAGTGCCATTTGCTGCTGCTGCTACGTGAGGCAGATGTGACGCTAGAACGCTCGCGCATTTATTTATATGCTTGGAAATGCAAATCAGCTCAATGGTATTAATCTTTGTTCTCTGCAGTGCAAATGTTTAAACTGAACTGTGTAATGCTCATGTGCAAATGTTTATTTAGTGCACGATCACAATTAAATCATTAATAGTTGTGCAAATGATCAAATGTTGTGCAAAATAGTCAACAGTGCAATAGTATTTTAAAACAGGGGTAGTAGTAGTGTAGAAACAAACTGTGTTTAGTTCCACCAAAAACCTAAAAATTCTCTCTCCAAACTTCACTATCCATCTATCATATCAAATCACATCAAATCTCTCTCTTCATACATGGAACACTAAACGTGGGTAAATAAAAAGACTAAGTACATAGTTTTGATGTACACGACGAGAGAAATCTTTTGAGCCTATTTAGGTCATGATAGGACAATGTTTACCACAAACAAACGAAAAGCGCTACAGTGTCCGATGCGACATTTTCACCAAACTTTCTCTTCTACTTTTTGGAACTAAACACACCCAAAGTATATATAGCTAAAAAAGTTGCGCTCACATGGGCAGCCCTAGCAGGCGTAGCTGTAGCTGCACATGATCACCGCGCAGATGAACGCCATGGCCTGCACAACCACAATCATATCGCGAGCTCTAACAGATGTGGACGCCATCCACAACCGTAGAGCCTGCATCGGGCTTGAATCCTCAAGGTAGCTTGAACTTCACTTTTGACTACAATGAATGCAGAGGGCTAATGGGGGTGTAACTGTACGTTGAACGGTGAACGCTGCAGCGTCTCCGGCCTCTGCCCATCACCGTTCAATCCAATACAGCAGAATTGTACGCAGCTCCAATAAGTGAGTAGATTCGTTCAATCCTGACATTTGTCGATTGTGAATAAACATCTACCAGTAACGCTTGTATCACAATGACACAATCCAGGCTGCACTGCAGCCCCATTTGCTAGATGAATGACAGGTCCAGCCGGTGTTTTGATGGTCATGTCGACAGTGGCCACCGTGTATACCACATCCGAAGATTTGACATTATTTACGATGCACGCATAAATATTTAGGAGGTATATTTTAAGTTTCCATCGCATGATGAGACAATTTAGCAATTAGCATTCATTGTTTCGCATCAACTCAAATTTCCAAGTCTTATATCTCAAGAGACACTACCAGAATGATCGACATCTGCACCGGGTGGGAAAGCCCTTTAGCACCGGGTTTCCCACCCGGTGCAACTAATCCGAGGCTAAAGGGGTACCCCTTTAGCACCGGGTCGAATAACCGGTGCTAAAGGGCCTGCCTTTAGCACCGGTTGCTGCCTGAAACCGGTGCTAAAGACCCCGGATTTCTTTTTTTTTTTGCTTTTTTCAGTAGCCATGCGTGCACGTCTATATACGTATATATTCTAATACGTGTATTCTAATGCGTATTCGGCCGACTCTATATTCATACTAGCTGACATTGTTTAGCATGTCATGGTGAGATGCTCACGTACGTCGCCAATGCTGCATGCAATTTGACCAAGGTCTGACACGATTCCTTGGCGCCATTTCTTTACGCAAACTTCGAGCAGATTGTGAGAGAAAGAGTCCAAACACAATAATTACCGAGAGCTTTGCATGCACGAGAGGGAGAGGATATGAGCTAGCTAGGGAGGTGGTGTGTTCTTGTTGGAAGACAGACGGTGCCGATCAAGAGACCCTAGCTAACCTAACCCGGCCTATAAATCGAACAGGGCGATCCAGACATATAGATCGATCGAGGAAGGCTCGACGTGAATGTTTGTTTGGGAGACATTCACGTGGGCACTAC
>OAMR01000917.1:47579-60156 GCA_900205405.1 Echinochloa crus-galli
GGTTAGGAGCTTACAAAACACGTTAAAACGATCTAACACAACCAGGTTACAACCCAAAAATGACTAGACTCTGCAATGCCATAACCACCCATTCTACGAGGCTTTCAGAGTCCAGAAAAATCGCAGGAAGCAAATTGATAGTCAAAAGGAACATTTGCCGCAAAAGAAAAAAAAATCATACTGCCACCCCTAAACTGACAGTCGAAGGTTCATGGGGAAGGAGGAAGAACCGAGTTGGCCAGCAACCACAGTTCAAATCCTCACAGTAACCTAGGTTTTTCTTGGGTTGTTACAGACTAGGCATATCATACAAACAACATAGTCCCTCTAACCATTCTCATGACGTGTGGGGCTATCTCAGCCACTATCTCAGTCACTATATAGTCCTCCACCTTCTGCCTGATCTTGCCTTTGCGGAGGATCATCCATCTCTGCATATGTGAGAAGATATTACAGATGGAGAAGAAAATAATAAATTTCTACAAACAAATCCTTTCCTAACTAGCCACAAACGCCAAGCAAATAGACCCAAATCTCTCTAAAACGGCTCAGGCCAGCCATTGGGCCACGTCGCCTGCAATTCACGGCCGTCAGATCGGGCGCGTCAACGGGTGAGATCGCGCGACCTCGCGTTAATTTGCAAAAACACCCTCGAAGTTTTCTAGAATCAACCCGCAGTCCGCCTCCCTCTACTGCTCCTGCTGCCCTCCCTCCCCTCCCTATCGCCGCCCGCTGCCTCCCTCCCTCTCCGTCAACTCCCCGTCGCTGCTTCGTGGCCTCCCCTCCGCCTCCCCCTCGTCGCCCCCACCTCTCTCCCTTCCACCTCCCATGCCGTCTCCCCCTCGCCTCCTCTGCCCTCATGCCGCGGCCGCCCCCGGCACCCTCCTCCATCCCTCCCCTCGCCGTCCCCGCCCCCATGCCGCCGCCGGCCCCGGAAGCTCGCAAGGGGCCCGTCCCGCGCGCGCCCTACAAGGGCCATCGATCGGGACTCTCCTTCATTCCTCCCCTCGCCGCCCCGCCCCCATCCCGCGTGTGCTGCAAGGGCCGTCAACGGGTCCATCTCGTCCACAGGCTCCAACGGGTGGCTGCCGCCGGAGGAGGAGAAGGGGCCTCGCAGCGAACTCCCGACGGCGGGCTCAGGCGGTGGAGGAGCAGGGGTGGAGCTTAGTGGGGCTCCAGCGCAAGAGTGGGGACATGCCACCAGTCGGCCCCCGTCGCCGTGCTGGCCTGGCCCAAGGCGATGGCGGCCGCGGGCAGCCACCAATGGGAGGCGCAGCTGGCTCCGATGACAACGACGATGGAGGCATCGATGATGGAGGGAGCGCGGGTGGGCCGCCCTCTTCGCAGAGGTGGCGGCGGCGGCGAGGACCGCGGCCACCGTGGGGCGCAGTGCGGTCAAAGCGGATGAACGTGCGGGGGCGACGGACTGCTCGCACGGCGATTATGGACGGCCGCAGATGGCTCTGGCGGCGAGCGTTGTGCGGTGCGCGCGGCGGTGGTGGCGTTAGCGCGCCCGGCAGCAGCGAATGGCTGCGATGGCGGAGGGGCGGCGGCCTCCATCAGCACCGGCGGGGCCCCTCCTCCCTCCGTCGGAGGTTCCTCCCTGCATCCTCCCTGCCGCTCCCTCCCACGCCATCGGCGTCGTGACCGCTGAGGCATCTCCTCCATCTTCCCACCACCATCCACCTGCGCGGCTGTGCTTGCTCTTGCCCGTCAGAGCATGAGCATCCGCTTCGGCTCCCCGTGCTTCTTACCACCGCGCTATGGCGCACGCACAACATCGGCTCCGAATGGCACAGCTGCCACGTCGGGTCAGGGGCGGAGCTAGAGGGTGGACAGTGTGGGCCAAGGCCCACCCTGAGTTTTTGATGCAAACTAATTAAGCACTGAGTTTTACCAATAAGTATAGTACTTAGTTGATTTAAACAAAGCTAAAGATTTGTTTATATTAAGATATATGTGAGATATATATTTTTTATTTAATTGTATTGTGTTTAATAAATCTTATAGTTGCATGTTAACATATTGTATTTATAGTATCTATTGAACAAATAGTATTAAGTTGGACCACCCTAGCTTGAAGTGCTAGCTCCGCCACTGAATTTTGACCAGGCATGTGTGTTGACTTAATGCTGTAGCTAGTCTTTATGATGGTCCGATGTGAAAAACACATTAGAATACCACAAGAGGCGTGTTTACTACCAAACCTGTTGCAAGCTGATGACGAAAGGAATGAAAATCCATTAATTTGCAACAACACGAAATTACACTACAAATCAACATAGAATACCCTACTACAGATATCATCATCACAAACGGTTTTAAAACGTCATCACAAACGGTTTTAAAACGTCGTCAAAAACCGTTTGTGATGGAGGTATCACAAACGGGTTTGTGATTTTCCTGTGCCCGTGAAAAACCCCAAAAAATAGACAAATAATAGGGAAAAAATTATTTTCATATGGGAAAGCCACCGGCCACTCAAGCTAGCCAATAGGCAAGTCGCGTCCATTTTCACGCATAAATTGCGCGCTACACGGCCAGCGGGGTTTGAACCCACGACCTATGTCTAGATTCCGTTCTGATTCCTATCATATTATACTACACCGAGTGTAAATTGCTTGTTTGATGCCCTAAACGATTTCAAAAGAAAAAAATTGTCAACTAAAAAGTTTCATAACTTTTTGAAATCTACAACTCTTATTTTGGTAGTTTCTCCATTCGAGATCGTTTATAAAATTTAAACTTCAAATTTGAGAACATTCAAACTTAGATCTCGCTAACTAGATGATTTCAAATGAATAAGTTGTCAACTATAAAGTTTCATAACTTTTTATCCCGCGTGTGCTGCAAGGGCCGTCAACGGGTCCATCTCGTCCACAGGCTCCAACGGGTGGCTGCCGCCGGAGGAGGAGAAGGGGCCTCGCAGCGAACTCCCGACGGCGGGCTCAGGCGGTGGAGGAGCAGGGGTGGAGCTTAGTGGGGCTCCAGCGCAAGAGTGGGGACATGCCACCAGTCGGCCCCCGTCGCCGTGCTGGCCTGGCCCAAGGCGATGGCGGCCGCGGGCAGCCACCAATGGGAGGCGCAGCTGGCTCCGATGACAACGACGATGGAGGCATCGATGATGGAGGGAGCGCGGGTGGGCCGCCCTCTTCGCAGAGGTGGCGGCGGCGGCGAGGACCGCGGCCACCGTGGGGCGCAGTGCGGTCAAAGCGGATGAACGTGCGGGGGCGACGGACTGCTCGCACGGCGATTATGGACGGCCGCAGATGGCTCTGGCGGCGAGCGTTGTGCGGTGCGCGCGGCGGTGGTGGCGTTAGCGCGCCCGGCAGCAGCGAATGGCTGCGATGGCGGAGGGGCGGCGGCCTCCATCAGCACCGGCGGGGCCCCTCCTCCCTCCGTCGGAGGTTCCTCCCTGCATCCTCCCTGCCGCTCCCTCCCACGCCATCGGCGTCGTGACCGCTGAGGCATCTCCTCCATCTTCCCACCACCATCCACCTGCGCGGCTGTGCTTGCTCTTGCCCGTCAGAGCATGAGCATCCGCTTCGGCTCCCCGTGCTTCTTACCACCGCGCTATGGCGCACGCACAACATCGGCTCCGAATGGCACAGCTGCCACGTCGGGTCAGGGGCGGAGCTAGAGGGTGGACAGTGTGGGCCAAGGCCCACCCTGAGTTTTTGATGCAAACTAATTAAGCACTGAGTTTTACCAATAAGTATAGTACTTAGTTGATTTAAACAAAGCTAAAGATTTGTTTATATTAAGATATATGTGAGATATATATTTTTTATTTAATTGTATTGTGTTTAATAAATCTTATAGTTGCATGTTAACATATTGTATTTATAGTATCTATTGAACAAATAGTGTTGAGTTGGACCATCCTAGCTTGAAGTGCTACCTCCGTCACTGCGTCGGGTGCGCATGGCCTCCCAACCCAGGGCGCAGCGGCCTTCTCTGAGATTCTGTTGAACTCAAACATGGCAATGCCAAACACGGCAGGAACAGCACTGGCACAATGGCCTCCTCTCTGCTCTGCCTTCTCCTGCCTCTATTCAGTCATTGTGTGAGCAGGTCACAGCTCCCGTAGTCCTCCCGTTTCTGTTTTACTCCGTAGTTCACATGCATTTTTTCTAATGGATGGGGTTGAATGCGTGAACGAGGATGTGCACTGCACTGCAGCACCGGTTCCAGTTCTCTCTTTGCTTACATAGAGTTAACATTTATGCCATACAAACCACTTGTCTATCTGTTCATTAATTTGAGGCAACATGGTAAATGAAATGAAGGATGTGATAGATGTGTTCGTTAACTTGAGATGAACAGCATTAAGTTGAAAATGAGATCACTTAACTAACATGTAGTTAACAAGCTCACAAGAGATGTACACCATGTGCTCGACAGTTTGCCTATGAGAGCTAATGTTGTTTAATCAAAATTCTTTTCCTCGACAGTTGCTACTAATTTGGAATTCATTGCCATCCAACATCAAAACATATAATTGGGGTTTATCCAACCTGTTGAATTCCCAAATCTATTGCTCCATAGCCAGCACAACTGGTTTTCTACACCTCAAACTCTCGCTGCTCGCACGGCAACGCCGCGCGTTGTTTCTAGTATAAACAGGAAATACAATTTCTAATTCTCTCCTTGGTATCTCAGAATCCTGTATTGGAAGACAATTATATTTTCTGGAGCTATAGGACAAGAAAACATATTTCTGAAGGGACACCAAAATAAATTTTGGAATTGCACATTGGAAGATTACGTGGTCTGTTGTCTCTGGCTATCCACACACTTTGCATTTTATCCTCCCAGGCCTGTTGCATTCTATCCTGCCAGGCCAATTTCTCTTTGTCAGATGTTCAGTAGATTGAATCCTATCATTTTAAACCTGCCACATGAATATCTAATATTCAGCGGGAGTTTGGTTTTGCAAATTGCCACCACCCACGCCATCTCTTGATCGAGCACACCCGTGAAGGTTAGTTGCAATATAGAGACGCTGTCGTGTAGTTCCTGATAGAGAGACGCAGAGGTGAATGATAGTTCTCGGTATATTGAACATTATTAAGAAATTAATGATAATATATGATATAGGAGATATTACGTAAAGTCATCTAGTCGGACACAGTTTTAGGTTTCCTGGAAACACAGTTCGCCAAAGTGGAGTAAATTTCAGTGAAAAGAAAGAAGCCACGAGTGAACCACCTAATGCAATACTAGTACTGGCGTGCTTTAAACCTAGTAGAACAACAATTCCGATGGTTCTGCTCTTTACCTGGTTTTGCATAGCTGGTGCATGGAAGGTGAAGGCCAACTACTGCCATAGATGTTATTTTCAGAAAAACAATTATATACTCTTAGCCTCCAATTTTCTTGCTTCTCTGATATCACGTTAGCTTTAAAATATTCACAAAAGTGGCAACAACCAGAATTAACACCGTGGCAGATCGTATTGTCAGTCCGACTCAGACAGCATTCATGCAAGGACGGAACATCCTGGAAGGGGTCATAACATTGCATGAAACTGTTCATGAGATACACAGAAAAAACCTTAACGGGTCATATTTAAAATAGGTTTTGAAAAGGCATATGACAAAGTTAAATGGGACTGTATGCTACACACACTTCGGTTAAAGGGTTTCTCGTCCAAATGGATTGAGTGGGTAAAATCCTTTATCTCAGGTGGAAGTGTCGCTATCAATGTTAATGATGAAATAGGGCCGTTCTGCTAGACAAGAAAGGGATTACGACAAGGTGATCCACTATCTCCCATCCTATTCAACATAGTCGTAGACATGCTCACTCTCCTGATTAACAGAGCAAAAACAGACAATCAGATACAATGTGTGATACCCCACTTGATTGATGGTGGTCTCTCCATTCTACAGTATGCTGATGATACTATTTTGTTTCTAGACCACAACCTGGAACAAGCCCAAAACATGAGGAACATTCTGTGTGCTTTTGAGCAGTTACGGGGGCTTATTAATTTTCATAAGAGTGAAATATTCTGTTTTGGTGATGCAAAAATTTTGAAGATCAATATAAAGAGTTGTCTGGGTGTAACCATGGAACTTTCCTGATTCATTATCGAAAATTGTCTAATAACGATTACTTGAGGGTCCAGGAACGTTTTGAGAGTCGCCTCAGTAGTTGGAAAGGGAAAAATCTTTCATATGGAGGTCACCTAACGCTAATCAACTCAGTTCTTAGTAGTCTACCGATGTATATGATGTCCTTCTTCCAAATCCCAAAAGGGATTCGTAAGAAGCTAGATTACTATCAGTCTAGATTCTTTTGGCAAAGTGACGATCATAAACGAAAATACAAGCTGGCTCGATGGAACATACTGTGTCTACCAAAAGAGTAAGGAGGTTTAGGGATACACAATCTTGATCTCAAAAACATAGCCTTGCTCAGTAAGTGGATGTATCGGCTACTGACATCAGACGGTACCTGGCAACAAATCTTACGCAATAAATATCTAGGGACCAAACCTCTAGTTCAGGTCCAGTGGAAAAGCGGGGATTCTCATTTTTGGGCTAGTCTGATGAAGTTTAAAAACGAGTTCTTGAAGTTTGGATCCTTCATTATAAGGGATGGGACCCAGATAAGTTTCTGGAAAGACAAATGGCTGGGAACCAGTCCTCTTCGTGATCAATACCCACAACTATATAACATAGCTCGGAAAAAACAGGATACGGTGGTGGATGTGCTCAGCATAGCGATCCCCAATATATCCTGGTGTAGAGACTTGATTGGCCCTAAAATATTAATGTGGAATAATCTTGTGGCACGATTAGAAAATGTAGAACTCACAGATGAAAGGGATGAGTTTAAATGGAGTTTGGACCCGAAAGGTGTTTTCTCGGTTAAAACACACTATCTGGCTCTAATCCATCGAAACATTCCAAGAACAAACAGAAGACTATGGAAATCAAAGATCCCTTTAAAAATTAAAATCTTTATGTGGTTTCTCAATAGAGGAGTCATCCTTACTAAAGATAATCTTGCTAAACGTAATTGGAATGGTAGTAAACAATGTAGTTTTTGCCATGAAAATGAGTCAATACAACATCTATTTTTCGATTGTAGATTCACACGTATGGTATGGGCTTCGTTTTACGCGGCTTGGGGATTACCTAAACCATATAGTGTGAATAATTTATTTAATGGTTGGCTCAATATAGTTCCTCAAAATTATAAACCTCTGGTGTTTGTGGGCGCGACAGCCTTATGTTGGGCAATCTGGCGATGCAGAAACGCAGTGATTTTTGATAACAAAGCTCCAAATTTTTTGCAGGTCATCTTCACAACATCGCATTGGCTCCGTACATGGACTATTCTACAATCTTGTAGCGGCGTCGCATTTCTTGGTCCAAGTGGCCAAGGTTATTTTTGCTCGGGTGTTTGGATGGCAGTCTAGTCTTAGGATTGGCGGCTAGTAGAGTCCGGGCGTTGAGTGATTTCTTTGTGTTGGGCTGTGTGCTGTAATGGCTGAGGCCAGGAACTTGTTTTTAGGTTGATGTATCACCTCGATGTATCTAACTGAAAATCAATAAAGCATCCCTTTTTCAAAAAAAATCTCATGGCGCTAGGATGATGCTACAGAGTTTGAAATACGCATACTAAACAGTAAATAGAATGCTGATATGCAAAATATACATTATTGAAGAACGATGATATACTCAAACTGTTTCATCCACTTGAGAAATTGGTGTGTGGAAACTCAATTATTGGTGTTCTTGTCAATTTCCATTTGACTAGGAGAGCATCAACATTCCTTGAAATATATTCTACGTAGTAACATATTATATTGATAACACCCCGTAGACAAAATTTGTGGTTCCCTACCCAATTTGTTTCCTCAACTCTCATCCGAGGGCCAAATTTTCATTCTTAAACATTCATTTGGGCCAATTTGGTCCTCCTATATCTATTTTTAGGTTCAACCTCATCCCTTGTCCTAACCGATGCTCCATGTCAACATGCAACATTATCCTTGGTGCATGTTGAGCTGAGTCATTTTATATGTATATATAGTTCCATTCAGCTGCATCTAAAGGCTCCTATGACAGGAACTACTGAGAACTTTTGGAAGAGATGCAAAAAAAAAAGTTGCTCCCTAACAGTTACTTTCAAACTGCACTTTTACTGTTACTTCCTCCTGTCTAGATTACAGCATTTCATCCTGTGGAAATTCACAGCTATGTCAAGCTGCCATTCATAGACATTAGGACCGTAAATTACCTGATTTGCTCTTCCAGAAAACAGAGGATCAATCCAGTACTTGAAATAGAGATTCTAGAACCCAGCATAGCAACAACCTTGTTTCAGCTATTTGCTTAGGGGATAAAGAGATAGGAGGGTAATATGGACCTTTAACAGGAAAGGGTCAAGGCCCTATTCGCACTCGGTGATATGGCATGCTGACGTGGAGCGCCACCTAGGACGAGCGACAAGGTTAAACCGGGAAATAGAAGTTCGAGGACTAAATTGGCCCAAATGAAAGTAGAGGAGTCAATTTGACCTTCCAAAGAATGTTAAGGGATGAAATTGGCTATTCTGCCTATTCTTTGCCAATATGTCACCAGTTTCATCCTCGAAAGTGCTCTTAGCAGAGCCATGTCCTTCACCAAAGTGATCTCATATGGTAACATTTGTTTGGCATTCATCACTAGGAGTATCCATCTCGTTGCTTTGCGTTGGAGTGCCCCAGCTATCGAATTTCTTGACGTCTCCCAGTCCTAATTTAAAGTTTATGATATGATTTAGCAACAATGTTATGCCATGTACAAGTATTGACATGCACAGACTGTGTTGGATGGTTAAATAAGCTCTTGTTGGCATATATAGTGACATCTCGGTGGATCATGGCTTTTATGTCAAGGAAATGTGTAAATGTACTGGGACAAGAAATATTACTGTTGATTCAGTTCATTTATTTTTCTAAAGCAAGTGTGCAGAGCACGATGTCGACTGTGCGGAATCACATTTCAACTTAAATAACAGTATCCTAGGCCCATCTCATTGGGGGTTTCTCTAGAGTTTCATGACATTAAATTCGCTGATGTGGTAGATGAGAGAAGCAAAAGTTTCATGGCATGTGACAGGCGTTTCATCACCATGAAACTCTTCCTTTTTTTAGAGAATGGAAAGTTTATTTCCGGCTTCAGTCATCCTCAATTGAGAATGCATCAGTCCACAATTCTTACAAACGGATGCCACTACCATGAAACTCTTCTAGCACGATTACCTAGTTTTTAGTCTAAATAAGTGTGTGGCAAAACTGTGCACTTATACTGGCCTTATGGAGTAACAACCATGCCGTTCTTTCAAGCACAAGTAGAGTGCATGAGATGAGATTGGCATGGAGTTCCCCAGGGAGCCCTACACGCTGCAGACCAACGTGTACGTCCACGGCAGCGGCGGCGGCCGCATCGTGGGCCGGGAGATGCGCTTCCACCTTTGGTTCGACCCTACAGCAGCCTACCACACCCGACGCCATCACCTTCTTTCATCGAAGATGTGCCCGTCCGCCGCTATATATGAGCGCCGCACCGAGCTCACATTCTGGGACCGCCCCATGTGGGTCCATGGCTCCATCTAGGACGCCTCCGACTGGGCCACCAACAACGGCCGCGATGCCGCGCCGACTACCACTACCAGCCATTTGTTGCCCAACTCGACCGCTTCGTCATCGCCGGCTGCTCCGCCGCCGCACCCGCCTCCTGCCGCCCCGCGGCCTCCCCCGCTGGCGCCGGCCTCACCGCGCAGCAGTATGCCCCATGGGGCCATGCCCCCATGTGCTGGGCGAAGCGACAGCACATGCGATTAGGCCGCTGGCGCAACATCGATTCGGAATGGTGCCCGTCTGGCAGTAGGAACAGTATCAGGCGAGGATCAGCGTCATCATAAAATAAACTAGGTGAATTCTCCGCGCGTTGTTGCGTGATATTATGCATAAATTTATATAATGATTTGGTATATTTGTGAAGTTATATTAGTTTCCAGGGTTTATTTGTAGAAGGAAAAAGTCCAAATCACTACCCTATACTATCAATAAATTTTGAATAATCCCTTCAATAATTTTCGTGTTCATTTAACCCCTTTATTTTTCAAAACCAGATCACTATTAACCTTTAGTCACCAAGCAAACCTGGTTTTGGTGGATGAATGGTTGTTTTGATGACTCGGATGCCAGCGTGGCAACCATTTTTAGGCCCAATATTAACCCCTTCGTGGGGGTCTTCATCTTGGAACCGCGGGTCGCTGTTTGCCGCTCCCCATGGCAGCGGCGTGGCCGGTGCCACGCATTCTCGCCGCCTTCCACTGCGCTCGCCCCCGTCTTCAAGTTTCCGCTCACCCTGTCACGTTTGAAGTAGCAACCGCCGAATGGAGCTGTTGGATTGCCGCTGCCGTGGAATGGTGGTTTCAGGTCGTCACCGCCGAGGCCCGAGGGGATCGGCCAGAGTTGCGGATGGGAATCCATCACCACCTCATTTGCCATTTTGCAATGAACACTGGCCGACAGATATCCTAGAGTGATTTATTGTTTCTATTTTGGCTAATTCGGGTATTTATTTGGCTCTTTGTTTGATCAATTTTTATATGGTGCCGTATGTTATGTGGATTTTGATTCGATTAGCAATGGCATGGCCAGGAACTGCGATGAAACTGTGTATAGGAGCACTGCATGGTGAGCTGTGACGCCCTAAAACAGAAGATGTACGCAGCTTTATGTAAAAGCCGGGCATGTTGTCCTCCTGCGAGCTGTAGTGGTAGCTCATGGTGTTCCGGCAGGTGCACGGCTGCTGCTTCTGAAATTAAATCAGCGGGTGCAGAGTTCAGGGAGCCACTACAACCAGCCACCAAACCTAAATCACTCGTCATAGATTCTAACAAACTACAGGGAGGGGGATTGCACCAGGTCGACGCCGTCATTTCCAATTAATTCTCCAACCCCGCGATCATCGATCCTCTCGCTTGATCCTCTGGGAGTGCCGAGAGGGGAGACCGAGACGATGACGACGAACTGACGAAGAACGTGGGTGGCTGGAGGGATGCGATGAAGACTTGGGTCGACATAGAGGGGGGTTTATGGGCTCAAATACAACCCACGTGGAATCATTACTCAGCAAACAACCGCCCAATCAGCAAAACCAGAGAATTGAGTAGTGACTAAAGGTTCACTACCAGAAAAATGGATATTGGCACCGGTAATAAAGGGTGGCACCTTTTGTACCTGATCAAATAACCGGTGCTAAAGGTGGGGGCACTAGCTAAAAATATTTGCATATATGTGTGTTGTGGGATTCGAACTCGAGACCTCTTGACTCGCGCGCACTCACTTAACCATCTCACCAACGTAGTGCACGTAATAGGATAGAAGATGTGCTCCTTTTAAAATAGCATTTGACACCCCATTAGCACCGGGTCGTATTTACGACTGGTGCTAAAGGGTCACCCTATAGCACCGGGTCGTAACACAACCCGGCGCTAAAGGAGGGGACCCTTTAGCACCGGATCGTAACACCAACCGGTACTAAAGGAGGGGGACCCTTTAGCACCGGGTCGTAATACCAACCGGTGCTAAAGGGGACTTTTAGCACCGGGGGCACCCCAAATTTACGTCCGGTGCTAACGTTGCCTTAGCACCGGTTCTTGAGTGCGCCGAGGCATATGAGGGGGGCGGATGATGGATCTGGTTTTGGAAAACAAAAGGGGTTAAATGAACATAAAAATTATTGAAGGGGTTATTCAAACTTTGTTGATAGTATAGGGTATTGATCTGGACTTTTTCCTTTGTAAAAACATAAGACACACAAAAAACTACTATGGCCCCTTTGGCAGGGCTCCGCTCCTCCAAAAACAGCTCCTGCTGTAGCTCTATTGGTGGAGCAGCTTCTCTGGTGGAGCTAAAGCTATTTTAGAAAAGTGTTTGACAAAACGGCTTCTCCTGTATTTTTAAATGGAAGAGAAAATTCAATTGTCTAATATACTTATGTTTTTCTAGGTTATTCTATCGCTGTCCTTGGAGGTAAAGATCGAATTACTGAATCATGTAGTCCCGTAAAAAGCCTTGGCTAGAAAGAAGATAGCGCCGAGCATGGAGATTACAACAAACAAACGGAAAGTGCTATTATTAGATAGGATATTATCAGCCCGCGGAGCTCCCCCTAAAGGGCCCCCGGTTCTTTCGCGGCGATGGCAGTGGACTTGGGAGAGGCCGACGTGGTCCTCCGTGGGAGCATCAGTGGCCGACGTAGGCGAGGCCATTGAGCTCCTCCGCGGGAGCGTTGGTGGCGAGCGCCGCAGGCGTGGCTGGGGAGCGCCGCGCGCGGGAGCACCAACGACGGGCTTAGCGGGCTCCTCGCACGGGAGGTGTGCGAGGGCGGGCGTGGGCAATCCCGGCGAGCTCAGCGTGGCGGCGGACGCGATCTGTGCTGCTACTCGCTCCCTGGTGCTGCGCCTTCATCTGCTCCCTAGTGGTAGCGGCGGCGGGGTTGCAGGCCGCTGTGCTCGGCGGATGCTTCGGCGGGCGGCAGATCTCGACCGCTCCTGTTGCGCG
>OAMR01000917.1:60216-73830 GCA_900205405.1 Echinochloa crus-galli
GTGGGATGTGAGGGGGCGGTGGTGGGTAGGCTAGGGGCGTCGGCGGCAGCAGGCTTACGATGGTGGAGGATGACGTGGGTGGCTGAGAGTTCACATAATTGCTTTAGTGGATTGCTAATACGGACCATTTATATAGGTATTATAGACTATAGACAGGTTATTATAGTATTATTGGTATACGTGGCCACGTAAATAGCTCGGTAACAAAATAAAATTAAAAGAGGTGGACTCAACCGGTCCTCAATACATTTTTTTTCTTTTATAATTTCCAAGTCCATGGATCAGGACCTGACAGGTGGGGACTTTGTCAGGAGTGGGGGAGTTTTTTTTCAGGCCCCCTGTTTAACAAAGGAAAAATAGAGAAATTTTGGAGGATTTAGATCCTATAGGATTTTTTTCTATGAAGCCCTTTGGAACAAAGGATTGAATTCCTATCAATCCTATGAAATTCCTATGAAATGGCTTGTTCCATAGTAATTTTGGAGGAAATCTAGCAAGAGGTTGGACCTCATGGAAACTTTCTTTTGTATCACTCTCTCTCTCTTCCAATTCCTTTGATTTTCTTAGACTCTATCCAAACACTCATTCCTACAATTTTTCTTTGTTTCTTCATTCCATAGGATTTAAGATACAATAACATTCAATTCCTGTCGGGGACATCCCAAGGGGGTCCCCTAACCATCGGGGTAAACACCCTCAAAAAACGCTAAACCAAAGAGGTTAAAGTAAACCTCGGCCCAAACAAAACCTGGGCGACACGGCCGATCACCGCTCATCGCGGCCCAAGGCGTCGCTCCGTCTCGGCCGCCGAAGGGTACGAAGTGGCGAGATCCCATCTACGCCTCGCTCGAGGGCCGCTGCCCCCTCGAACAGGCTCGACCCCGATCTCCGCCTCGCTCGAGGGCCGCAACCCTCTCGAACCCGAACTCCGCCTCGCTCGAGGCCCCCTCAACACGAGCACCAAGGCGCTCAGCCGCTCCACTCAGCAGCCGCATTTAGATCCCGCCCCAGGGGCCAAAGTCAAAGGGGAGCCCCGCCCCATGCCACTGACACCACGGAAGCGCACTGTTGCACCTACTCTGGTCACTGTGCCGCCACGCCGCGGGTACGCTGACGCGCGCGGCACTGTGCAAGGCTCTGAGCGAGCAGGCAGGCGTCATTCGACACCACAGTTACGCCAACTCCCATCCTCCCCCGGCTGTGAGGCCCTCGAGAGGGCATTAGGCCGCCCTCGAATAGCGTACGGGCGACGACCAGGGGCGGACTCCGGGCGGACGCGCCGTGCCAAGTCACCTCGGCAGACCTCAGCAAGCAGGACCACCTGCCCCCGTCATCGTCGTACGGGCTGGCAGGCGTCATTCGGCGCCACTGTTCTGCCAACTCCCGGTCATTTCCCGACGAGGCGGGCATGCCACACACTGTGGCTGGCAGCGGCCACAGTTCCATCCCCTGTTTCACCTGCTCCGCTATGAAGCCCTTTGGAACAAAGGATTGAATTCCTATCAATCCTATGAAATTCCTATGAAATGGCTTGTTCCATAGTAATTTTGGAGGAAATCTAGCAAGAGGTTGGACCTCATGGAAACTTTCTTTTGTATCACTCTCTCTCTCTTCCAATTCCTTTGATTTTCTTAGACTCTATCCAAACACTCATTCCTACAATTTTTCTTTGTTTCTTCATTCCATAGGATTTAAGATACAATAACATTCAATTCCTGTCGGGGACATCCCAAGGGGGTCCCCTAACCATCGGGGTAAACACCCTCAAAAAACGCTAAACCAAAGAGGTTAAAGTAAACCTCGGCCCAAACAAAACCTGGGCGACACGGCCGATCACCGCTCATCGCGGCCCAAGGCGTCGCTCCGTCTCGGCCGCCGAAGGGTACGAAGTGGCGAGATCCCATCTACGCCTCGCTCGAGGGCCGCTGCCCCCTCGAACAGGCTCGACCCCGATCTCCGCCTCGCTCGAGGGCCGCAACCCTCTCGAACCCGAACTCCGCCTCGCTCGAGGCCCCCTCAACACGAGCACCAAGGCGCTCAGCCGCTCCACTCAGCAGCCGCATTTAGATCCCGCCCCAGGGGCCAAAGTCAAAGGGGAGCCCCGCCCCATGCCACTGACACCACGGAAGCGCACTGTTGCACCTACTCTGGTCACTGTGCCGCCACGCCGCGGGTACGCTGACGCGCGCGGCACTGTGCACGGCACTGTGCGAACTGGCAGGCGTCATTCGGCACCACTGTTACGCCAACCCCCGTCCTCCCCCGGCTGTGAGGCCCTCGAAAGGGCATTGGGGCACCCTCGAATAGCGTACGGGCGACGACCAGGGGCGGACCCCGGGCGGACGCGCCGTACCAAGTCACCTCGGCGGACCTCAGCGAGCGGGATCACCTGCCCCGTCATCGTCGTACGGGCTGGCAGGCGTCACTCGGTACCGCTGTTCCACCAACTCCCTGTCATTTCCCCACAAGGCGGGCATACCGCGCACTGTGACCGGCAGGGACCACAGTTCGGACCCCTGTTACACCTGCTCCGGTCCTTTCCCACGGTGCCGCCCTCAAGGGGGCATGGGGAGGCCTCGAAGAAGCAGATGAACGACGACCTAAGGCCAGTGGAAGCCCTCCCGGCCCCTCGAAGCCACACCAAGACACGTGCAGGGACGGCCGTGGCGCCCGGCGCCACTCCCCACAGGACATTCCACTGTAGCAGCGAGCAGTACCCATACTTGTGAGCCCCCTCTCCTTGGTCTATAAAAGGAGGAGGCGGACACCCCCTCAGGAGGAGGACATTCGCAATCCACCACACACATCCACGCCATCACGACATCGGCATTCTGCCTCAATCATCCACTCACTCAGGGACTTGGAGACCTCGCCTCCTCTCCCGCCAAGCTTGTAACCCCCCATTGCAAGCACCCCGGTGCAAGATAGTATAGTGCCCAAGAGCACGCCTTGCTGGACGTACGGCCCCGTGGCCGGAACCAGGATAAATCCCTTGAGTCATTGTGCTAGCTCTTGCATCAACCGGTGAGAGACGGGACACAGCGCATTCTGTTAGGCGTTGAGGGAGGTCGGCCAATCTCAGCACCGACAATTCCTACCTTTTTTCCTATTCCTATGTTTTGAGAATCCTTTGTTCCAAAGGGGCCTCAGGTAACAAAAGTTTCAATTCTAGTAAATATGTCCGCGTGTGCTACCTTCATTGTGCCGGTGATCTGTTTTAGCGATGAGGAGTCCTGGGCTCCTCTTCCGCAGAGAAAGATCAAAGTTTACAGTATCAGGAAAAACGTGGACTGTACACAAAAAAACTCTGTTATGGTTATGCCGTGCAGCACAGCCAGATGCCACACTGGGTACATGAACTTTGCGCGTATGCGATAGCAAAACAGAATCATAAAATAGTTAAGATAGGCTTAGCGGATGAAGATTTTGTCCGAAAATTTATGACCCATTTGTTTTATTATAGCAGTAAAACAGATATATGGATCATTTGATATGTGCATGGGAGATCCGGTGTGCCCAAATACTGATCTGGTGTGGAGAACCAGAGTTATCTCTTAGTATTCGAGTAGAAATCAAACTAAGGTTTCGTTCTTCAAGCTGTAGCTGTTGTTGAATCTTCTGAATGTCTCATTCATACATGTGTCACTCTCAGTCATCCTCGAACTGGATCCACTACTGCTACTATTTCCAAAACTACAAATTTTTGATCCTATATTTTCTTGTCATTGTTCTAGTGTCATCGTCCGGATTGTGGGGCCCACGATTCGTGACTGAACTTGCGATCTTTGGATTCTCTTGACACATGACAGTATAGCTTTTTGTAGTATCCTTATGATATCTCCAGTGTTTAGGCTTTAATGGGAAATTACAAAGGGAACATATTGTCGTGTTGTCGTTTGCCATGGCTTTCCAGTATGTTTTCCCTGTAGATCGAATTTGTTCAATCGGTAACGGCGTGATTTGCATCACGACATGGTTTGCATAGTGTTAAAACCATGTAAAATTTTGGAACTAACTTGTTCCATGAGAAGGTACCGGACGACCGTACCCCGTCCGTTTTGCATGCCGGATGGATCCGTCTGTTAAACCAAACAAATTATAAGATGTTTGAGTTGAATACCGTACCCGCGGGAAAGAGGCGTGTACAAACTCAACGTGGAGAAAATGGGAAAGAGGCGTTTAACTTTCTCCTTTGTCATGGTTAGGTTTATTCCACGAAATGTTATCCGTGCCGACGTGTTGTATCGTCCAACAGTGACTTGCTTCCTCGGGAATACCTGCATTTTGGGTAAAAATCTTCCGTCTCCTCTGTCAATATTGCGGAAGTCAGCACAGATTGCGGAAGTCTGATTTGTTTTTATGATTGCGGATACTCTGTCCTTGGGAATACTCTGCATGATTGCGGAAGTCTGATTTGTTTTTATCATGTGTTTCCACATGGGTGATCTCCTCGTGGAAACTCATTTTCACATATACATCTACGTGGGTGCATCTTTGAAATAAAGGCCCTGACCATATTTAATGTGAAAGTGAGTTCCTGAATAAATCTGATTTACCTAAACTACTTCAATCTACTCTATTTCAAATTAGAAATAAATTATTTTGGTTTTTCTATATACATAGCATGAAAGCTACATATCTAGATGTAAAGTATATATCTAAATATATAGTAAAATCTGTGTCAAAAATAAACTGTAATTTTGAATGGACGGAGTAGTATACATGCATGGACTCAAATTTGAATGGCCTGGCCGTAACAACCAGAGATTCCAAAACCTCTATCTCCCGGGTATTTTATTTTTGTTTGATTATTTATTATCATAGATACTGTAATTAGGATTCTATAAACTAATTCTATTTATTCCATATTTTTTCCATGTATATAGGCTATACTAGTATTTGAAAAGGACTAGTATAACAATATCCCATGGTTGAGATTAATTAAATAACTCTAAGAGTATCACATATGGTATGGTAGTATTAGTAATATAGATTAGATGGTATAAGGGTATTATGGGAAAAATAATAGAAATGGCATCCATTTCATATATTTTTTAGAGAGTAAGGTATTTTCAATTCATTTGATAAGATTACACTTACAAATGAATGAGATTAATTACTGAACTACTTCTATTAATTGATGCATGGTTGGATTTTTTCAATACCATATACCAGTAAGTGATAGTATGAAGCACTTTAAGAAAACTCGTGTATTTTGGTTTAGAATGTTAACTAAAAGCATTCATCTGATGCTGAAAAAGAGGGAAAAAATAAATCGAGATGGCCGGTGTTGGTTTTTTCGAGTAGGACTCTACGAGAGAATAAAAAAAGACCCAGCAAGGACGAAGTTGAGACGGCACTGCTGCTTGTACAACTTGGGCAATGCAACTTGAGTGACTGATCTCCTGTCAGAAGTAGACGACAAAATAGGAAGGCTCCAGCTTCCAACTCGTGCCGACATCCATGGAAAAACGGAGCACACCAAGCTCAGCTGCAAGAGCTTTGTCCCCTTCCAATAAGCTGGCCAGCTGAAAATAGTTGAGCTGGATTCTTTTCGGGCTTATCACTACGAGAAAGAGAGCAATATTATAAATAGATTCCCTACCATCGAACTGGCCACACGAGGCAATTCACTGCCGCAGGTGGCTCCGGCGAACATGGGGTCCATTCCACCAGAGGAGACGCAGCCGCACGCCGTATGCCTGCCGTTCCCGGCGCAGGGCCACGTCACGCCGATGCTCCAGCTGGCCAAGATCCTCCACACGCGGGGCTTCCACGTCACCTTCGTCAACACCGAGTTCAACCACCGCCGCCTCCTCCGCTCGCGCGGGCCCGACGCGCTCGACGGTGTACCTGGCTTCCACTTTGCCGCCATCCCGGATGGCCTGCCGCCGTCGGACGCCGACGCCACTCAGGACCCTCCGTCCCTCTGCTACTACACCATGACCACATGCCTCCCGCACCTCCTCGCCCTCCTCGCCGGCCTTAACGCTCCAAGCTCCAACACGCCCCCCGTTACCTGCCTCGTCGTCGACGGCATCATGTCGTTCGCCTACGACGCTGCCAAGGAGATCGGCGTGCCAGTCGCCGCGGTCTGGACCGCAAGCGCATGCGGCTTCATGGGGTACCGCAACTACCGGCAGCTCATCGACCAGGGACTCGTGCCGTTCAAAGCCGAGGCTGACCACGCGGATGTCGCTGGCGGGCACCTCGAAGTCGTGGTGCATGGTGCCGCCGCGCGCGGTATGTGCAACGGTGTGCAGTTGCGTGACTTCCCCAGCTTCATTCGCACCACGGACCGAGACGACATCATGCTCAACTTCCTCTCGCGTGAGGCCGAGCGGCTATCGCTGCCCGACGCCGTCCTCATCAACACCTTCGACGACCTCGAGGCCACGACACTCGATGTCATGCGGGACATCCTTAATCCGCCGGTGTACACCGTCGGCCCACTGCTCCTGCACGAGCGCCTCGTTGTTCCGGCTGAGAGCCCCGTGGCCGGCCTCGGTTCTAATCTCTGGAAGGAGCAGGGTGGCCTCATGGAGTGGCTAACCCAGCGCGCGCCACGGTCGGTGGTGTACGTGAACTATGGCAGCATCACAGTGATGACGAACTCGCAGCTGCTGGAGTTTGCGTGGGGGCTTGCCGGCAGCGGCTACGCGTTTATATGGAACGTCCGGCCCGACTTGGTCATGGGTTACACCGCCGTGCTGCCGTCGGAGTTCTCGGCGGCTGTGGAGGGCCGTGGGCTGCTGACGACCTGGTGCCCGCAGGAGGCGGTGCTGCGGCACGAAGCGGTGGGGGTATTCCTAACGCACTCCGGGTGGAACTCCACTCTGGAGGGTCTATGCGCTGGGGTGCCAATGCTAAGCTGGCCTTTCTTTGCAGAGCAGCAGACTAACTGCCGATACAAGCGCACAGAGTGGGGTGTTGGGATGGAGATCAGCGGTGAGGTGCACCGGGATGAGCTGGCGGAGATGATACGGGAGGCAATGAAAGGGGACAAGGGGGAGGAGATGCGCCGACGCTCAGGGGAGTTGAAGGAGAAGGCGATGAAGGCAGTGCTGCCAGGTGGGAATGCTTTGGTCAACCTGGACAGCGTAATCAACAAGGTTCTGCTCTCCAAGAATAAGGGTGAAGCAATAAGTGCTTGATTACGATGATGAGATCTTTGATGGGGAGCATGCATGGTCCTGTAACATGCTGTGCCATTTCGGTTTGAACAATTGGCTACCTAATACGTTAACAACTATCCCTGTTGTTAATATTGAGGAATATTTTCATATATGATAAGCATATATGTCAATGTCTAGAATCGATCCAACACGTGTTACTCGATGGGTTTAGGCTGTGTGTGCTTGAGATAGAATTTTATGGGTTCCTTGCCCTTGGCAGATCGGCTCCCATCTTCCATGATGGTGATAGATAGAGGGCAAGGGTTGCATGCATCTATTCAATTAGTTAAGATCCTAGGGGATTTATAGGGGGGTGTTGTGGCCATCGTAGCCTGCATGGACTACTGCGTCCAGATAGAGGGATCCCCCGGTTTAAATATGGAAGCGGGGGTGATGCTTTTATCCATTCAAATCAAAGTTGCTCGGAAGTATCAACGCGACCACACGCCACACGCCCCCGCCCGCATCTTTCTCTCTCTGCCACATGGATAAGGGAGGCAATGAAAGGTGAGAAAGGGAAGAAGATGCACTGGCGCGTAGGGAGTGGAAGGGGAAGTCGATCAAGGCGGTGCTGCCAGGTAGGAATGCTGAGGTCAACCAGCTGGATAAAGTAATCAACGAGGTTCTGCTCTCCAAGAACAAGGGTGAACAATAGGCGCTTGATTCTGATGATCAGATCTTTGTTGAGAAGCATGCATGGCATTGTAACATATTGTGCTATTTCTGTTTGAACCTACCTAATACGTGAGGAACTATCCCTGTTGTTAATATTGAGGAATATTTTCATCTACGATAAGCATATATATCAATGTCTATAATCGATCCAATACGTGTTACTCGAAGGTTTTCGGGTGTGTGTGCATGAGATAGCATTTTATGGGTTCCTTGCCCTTGGCAGATGGGCTCTCATCTGCCAAGATGGAGATAGATAGAGGCCATCAAGGGCTGCATACACCTCTTCAATTGGTTTAGATCCCTATGGGACTTATACAGGTGGGATGACATGGCCTTCATAGCCTGCATGGAGTATTGCGCTCAAATAGAGGGCTCCCCCGATTTAAATATGGAAGCGGGGGTTATGCATCGTGACCAAACGCCACACGTCCCCCGCTCTTGTCTTTCACTCTTTGTTGTTCAGCACTGCGGTGCCGCATCCCAACTCCTCATGTGGCCCATTGTTCGGAGAAACCAACTATTCCTGGCAGGAGCGGCGTTTGCGACGGACAAAAGAGCGGACAAGGAAGGATATGGGCCTTCTCTTTCTTGGAGTTATGGAGATTTGGGCCGCTCGGATTGCTGCACAGATAGGTTACGTGACATGCGGCCTGGCCCAACTGCACACCAACAAAATTGCAATATGTTTACCAGTTGCTTCTTTTGCTCGGCCATCCGCTGTAAAAATAGTCGGTACTCGGTACCATAAACTTAAGTAGCCTCATTTTATAGGTGTACAAAAGGTATTGTGAAGATAAAAAGTGGGTAACAGGAAACAAAAGCAATGGCTCATTGGCTTGGTCTTGACTTCTTCAACGAAACAGATTGAGCTATTGAAGCAACGGATTTTGGCACGGCCAGTTGAAACTACATGACAATGTAGTAGTTTATGTAGTGTTTCTAGTTGATTTGAATTTTAGCCAATCCGTGAGCGAAATTCAGCAGCAAAAACAACAAAATGTGCATCAAAATAAATTCAACTGTATCCATGTCCTTTGAAAGGGGAGAGAGAGGGAAAGGGCTCCTATCTGCCATGATGGAGATAGACAGAGGGCCGTGGGCTGCTGATGACTTGGTGCCCGCAGGAGGTGGTGCTGCGTTACGAGGTGGTTGGGGCGTCCCTGACGCACTCCGGGTGGAACTCGACGTTGGAAGGCCTCTGTGTGGGGGTGCCCATGAAATGCTGGCCTTTCTTTGTGGAGCAGCAGACCAACTGCAGGTACAAGCACACGGAGTGGGACGTTAGGATGGAGATCGGCGGTGACGTATAGTGCAATGAGGTTATGGAGATGATGAGGGAGGCAATGAAAGGCGAGAAAGGGGAGGAGATGTGCCAGCGAGTAGAGAGTGGAAGGAGAAATCAATGAAGGCGGTGCTACAAGGTGGGAATGCTAAGGTCAACCTGGACAAAATAATCAACAAGGTTCTGATCTCCAAGAACAAGGGTGAAGCAATACCTGGTTGATTTTGATGATCAGATCTTTGTCAAGAAGCATGCATAGCCTTATAACATGGTGTGCCATTTCTGTTTAAACAATTGGCTACTTAATACGTTAGCAACTATCCCCACTGTCAATATTGACCAATATTTTCATCTATGATAAGCATATATGTCAATGTGTAGAATCGATACAACACGTGTTACTCCAAAGTTTTGGGTTGTGTGTGCTTGAGATAGCATTTTATGGGTTCCTTTCCCTTGACAGAGAGGGAAAGGGCTCCTATCTTCCATGATGGAGATAGATAGAGGGACGTGAGCTGCTGACGATGTGGTGCCCGCAGGAGGTGGTGCTGTGGCATGAGGCGGTGGGGGTGTTCCTGACGCACTCCGGGTGGAACTCGACACTGGAGGGCCTCTACACGGGGGTGCCCATGATATGCTAGCCTTTCTTTGCGGAGTAGCAGACCAACTGTAGGTAGAAGTGCACAGAGTGGAACGTTGGGATGGAGATCGGCAGCGAGGTGCAGCGCGACGAACCGGAGAGATGATAAGGGAGGCAATGGAAGGGAAGAAGGAGGAGGAGATGCGCCTACGCACAGGGTACTGGAAGGAGAAGGCGATCAAGGTGGTGCTACTAGGTGGGAATGCTGAGATCAACCTGGATAAAGTAATCAAGGAAGTTCTGTTGGTCGCAAAAAAAAAGGAGGCTCTGCTCTCCAAGAACAAGGGTGAAGCAATAAGTGCTTGATTCTGATGATCATGATGATCATATCTTTATCGGGGAGCATGCATGGCCTTGTAACATGCTATGCCATTTCTCTTTGAACAATTGGTACCTAATTTGTTAGCAATTATCCCTACTGTTAATATTGAGGAATATTTTCATCTACGATAAGCATATATGTCAATGTGTAGAATGGATGCAACACGAGTTACTCGAAGCTTTTGGGCTCTGTGTGCTTGAGATAGTATTTTATGGGTTCCTTGCCCTTGGCAGATTGGCTCCCATCTATCTGCCATGATGGAGATAGATAGAGGGCAAGGGCTGCATGTGCATCTTCAATTTGTCAAGGTCGCTAGAGGATTATACGGGTGAGGTCCTTGCATGGACTACTGCATTCAGATAGAGGGCTCCCCTGGTTTAGATATGGAAGAAAGGGCTATACTTTCATCCATACAGATCAAAGTTGATCGGAAGTAGCAACGCGACCGCATGCCACATGTCCCCTACCCACGTCTTTCGCTCTCTATCGTTCTGCGCTGGAGCGTCGCATCACAACTCCTCATGTGGCCCATTGGTCGGAGATACCAACTATTCCTGGCGGCCGGCAGATGGAGCGACGTAGAGAAGAGCAGACAACGAAGGATATAGGTGAAGCAATCAGTGCTTGATCTGATGATCAGATCTTTGTGGGGGAGCATGCATGGACTTGTAATATCCTATACTACATCTGTTTGAACAATTGGCTAGCTAATAAGTTAGCAACTATCCCTGTTCTTAATCTTGAGAAATATTTTCATCTAGGATAAGCATGTGTCAATGTGTCTAATCGACCCAACACGTGTGACTCGAAGGTATGCCGTGCATGGTTGAGATATCATTTTATATATGGAGTGCCTTTGGTCTGCATGGTGAAGAAAAGAAACACATCTTACTGCAAATCTAGTACATGTTAGCAGCAGTCATTCGAAGTTATTTGCATTGATCATAGTATGGATCATTTATTTGTTTCTGCAGCTACCTTTTGGCCTGCTTGGATGGCTTAGTATGGTCTTTATATATGTTGGCATCTGGCCTCGCAGGGTGACGGTTGGTTAGTTCAGTCTGGATGAAGTGTCCATTTCAAGACGAAGGGGCCATCACGTCACTTCCCCACACTGGACGACTCGAGCCGCTGCTGCCGCCCTCTATCCCCTCTCTCCCTCCTCGCTGCTACTGGAAGCATGCGCGGGCTCCCTAGGACGGAGGTGGCTAGGCTCCTGCTCCAGCTGGCCGCGGCCGCACGTGGTGAGGCGCCACGGGAGCTGTGTCCAAAGAAGATCAGGCCGGGGCAGGCGTGGATCTATGCGGAAGCTCCCGATTCAGGTCGATGGCGAGCGAATCTGTAGCAGCCGGCAGCGGCAAGCTTGGCAGTGGCTGGAGCGAGCGGGGCCGGCAACAGCTGGGCATAGGGCCAACGGCGACGGCGGCTGGCGACCTGCGGTGGCCGGAATCGCGTGGCAGCGGTGGCCGGCCAGGTGTGCGGTACTGTCTCCCGGCCTGCGCGAGGGGCTAGCGGCCTGCAAGAAACCCGAGGCAGTGGCTACCATGATGGCCAGGCGCGCGGTGCTTGAGGTGTCCAGGGGCAAAATGCATTGCTAGCGATGGGCAGGGTGCCCTGCAACGGTGTGGGCGGTCGCGGCCAGGAGGTCGCGCGCTGAGGCCGCGGTCGATGACCAGAGTGCAGAGGCCGACCTTGATAGCGGCAAGGGTAGGCGATCGAGTTGGCCACAGGCTATGGCACATTGCAGCAGCAAGTGTGGCTGGATGAGTAGAGGAGCGGCGGTGGTGCCGCCATGGTTGGGCTGCCTTGGTCGTGTTGTGGGAATGCTGAGATTGAGCATGCAGCGTTGGGTGGACATACTCCGGGCGTAAGCCCTCACCGTCTCTCTTGCCGGTGGAGGTGGAGATGATGGCGGTGCCTTCAGGCATCGTTTTCCCCGCTAGGGGCGATATTTTGGAGTTTCAACCCTACTGCAAGGGGTTCTCTGGGTGAAAACCTTGTCTAGATCTTGGACGAGTGATGGCGGTGCCAATGGTGTCGTACCCTCCTTGGAGGCATTAGCTCTAGAGACCCATCTCAACTATTGGCAGCTCTAGTTCGGTGGCGGCAATCTCGCCATGTGACAAGCTCGACAGGTGTTGTTGAACCCACGTGGAGGCGTTCGTAGTCACGACGATGGCTGGAGGTCGTCGCATGGTTCCTAGTTTGAGCCACTTGTAGCAGACCATGGCGGCTGGTGTTGCTTGGCAATAGTCAGTGCGGCGTGGGACTGCGTCAAAGGACGGCGCTTGCAGCATCGGCATCGTGGGATGACTTGGCTTGCAGCAGGATGCAGTGGATTGTTTCGGCTTCATTGGGCTAATCATCAGAGGTTGGCGCAAGCGACTTCTTTAGTTTGCTAGCATGGCAGCGGAGGCTATGTGCGGTCACTACTAGAGAAACCATCATCACAAACGGCATCATCGCAAACGGTTTTGAAAAACCGTTTGTGATGTGAGGCCATCACAAACGGTTCGGAACACGAACCGTTTGTGATGCCCATCACAAACGGTTCATGTTCCGAACCGTTTTTGATGCCCCGAGCATCACAAACGGTTCGTGTTCCGAACCCTTTGTGATGTGTATGGTACATTCAAACCATATTTTGAAATAGTAAATGACTTCAAATCAAAAAGTGTTGAACTACAAAGTTGTATGGCTTCTCAAGATGCACAACTTTCACTTTGGTCATTTCTTCATTTGACAAATTCATATGAATATTGCTGTCTCTTATACACATCTGTCTGTACAGCTTCCGAAGTTGTAGGTTTCGAAAAGTTAGGAAACTTTGTAGTTCAACAGATTTTGATTTGAAGTCGTTTAGGGCCTTAAATAAGCAATTTAAACTCGGTTTGGTATAATATGATAGGAGTCGGAACACTATCTAGTCACAAGTGACAATGAGGTGTAGTGGTAGGGGAGGGCTCGCGCGAGGGAGAGGTCCATGGTTCGAATCACACCGGCCGCGGAGCGCGTGAACTATGCGCGAAAAAATGGCGCGACTTGCGGCTTGATGGCTTGGGTGGCCGGTGGCCCCTCCCCAAATGAAAATAAAATTTTTTCCCTATTGTTTTCGTATTTTTGGGGGTTTATTTCGGAACCAGAAATCACAAACGGTTGGGAAACTGAACCGTTTGTGATGAGAACCGTTTGTGATGCCCGGGGCATCACAAACGGAACATCACAAACGGTTCTCAGAACCGTTTGTGATGTCCATTTTGAACCGTTTGTGATCCATATCTCTGGAGTAGTGGGTGGTGAAGCAAGGACGTGAGGTCGGGTTGAAGCAATAGCTTGGTGGTACGATGGAGATCCACTGAGGCGGGGCAACTTCACTCACCACCATGACAATGATTTAAGAAATGGATTCGGGACATGGAGTGCGTGGCGAGGCCCCCGCGTGCGGAGTTTCCGCGAGGCGATGGGAGTGGAGTGCAACGGCGGATGTGACGAGCCCCCCCCCCCCCCCCCCCCCCCCCCC
>OAMR01000917.1:73845-104787 GCA_900205405.1 Echinochloa crus-galli
CCCCCCCCGCGCATTGTGTTATCGTGGCAGCGACTTCGAGGTAGCCTGCGAGAGGTTCGGATTCGATGGCATCACCCCGTCAGGTGGAGTATGGTGTTGCAGCGGCACTATATCGAAGGGTCTCACATGGCGGTGGCTTTCTCGGTATGGTGTAGTCCACTTCTGTCGGTTTCCTATCGACATAGGGACACGTTTGCAGGCTCTCGACGATTATTGGGGAATGTATGTTGGTTGGTGCCATGTATGATGGAGAGTTGTTGTGTATCCGTGTCGATGTCCCAAACTGACCGGATAGAGGCGCCTTCTAGGGGTGCAGAGTGCGGCTCGCGTCGATGTCCCAATTCGACCGACCTTAGTTGCGTTGTTGCCGGCGCGAGTTGAGGTCCCAACCGAACCCGGCGGATTTTGTTTTTTGTTGTGTTTATTTTTCTTTGGCTGTATTGTTGAGTCTGGACTTTTTCTTTTTAATATAGTTGGCAGCTCTTCGGCCTGGTTGGTTTAAAAAAGAAGTGTCCATTGCAATTGGTGGCGAGTACTGTACGTGTGTAGGCTAGCGGGCATTTTAGGGCAAAAGTCTTGGATGGCATGCATGTCCATTTTGCTAATGATAGAAATGGCGATGCTTTCGCAAGTGGCATCGTTGTGAGATCCATCCATTCAGATGATGATTTGGCTGGATACCATAGATTTTTTTTTTCAGCGTTGACGACGTTTACGGATGCTGTGTGTGCTCTTCCTATGGAGGATACTTCTGCAGCATGTACGGCAGCTCTTGGAGTCTAGGTTTTGCTGATGCAACGGTGGACCTGGCGGCATTAATTTAGTGGTCGCTTTCGTCGTACGGTGGGTGTTGCTGCAATTGTTTGTGTTGTTCACCACTGAACGGAGCCCTGATTATACTTCTCCTGTATATCTATTAGCCAGTTGGCCCCTCTTCATACGTATGAGAAAACAATGCAGTCGTCCGCAAAAACAGAAAATGATATCCATAACGAGTGGACACCCGCTCTAACACCCGAGAGAGATGCACTGGACCAACCCTCTTAAAGAAGCAAGATAAGCCTGCTAGCAGAAACAAATATGATGATTTAGGATCACCCTATCATATGCCATTCCTCGGTCGGAAACTGGACGACACAACACCATTATATTTAATCAAATAAAAAAAAGAAACAGCCGAGACACACTACTACAGAAACTTACATCACAAACGGTTCCAAAGGGACATCACAAACGGTTTTCGGCCTCGTTTATGATATGTCGTTTGTGATGTAGCCATCACAAACGGTTCAAGCCACAAACCGTTTGTGATGTAGCCATCACAAACGGTTCAAGCCACAAACCGTTTGTGATGTCCAGGCATCACAAACGGTTCGTAAACACGAACAGTTCGAAATAAACCCAAAAAATACGAAAATATTAGGGAAAAAAATTTATTTCCATTTGGGGAGGCCACCAGCCCTCCAAGCATAAATCGTGCCATCTTTTTCGCGCATAAATCGCGCGCTACGCAGCTGGCGGGGTTCGAACCCGCAACCTCCCCCTCACGCGTAGCCTCCTCTACTATTGCACCGCACCAAGACTTGTGCCTACATACCGTTTCGATTCCTATCATATTATACGAAACTGAGTTTAAATTGCTTGTTTGAGGCTCTAAACGACTTCAAATCAAAACGTGTTGAACTACAAAGTTTCATAATTTTTGAAGATCTACAACTTTCATGTTGACTGTTTTTTCATCAGAGGTCGTTTACAAAATTTGAATTTCAAATTTCATAACATTCAAACTTAGATCTAGTTGACCAGATGACTTCAAATGAAAAAGTGTTGAACTAGAAAGTTTCATATCTTCTGAAGATCTACAACTTTGATATTGATCGTTTCTCCATCCGAGGTTGTTTAAAAATTTTGAATTTCAAATTTAAGAACAGTCGAACTTAGTTTCCGTTGACCAGATGACTTCAAATCAAAAAGTGTTGAACTACAAAGTTTCATATCTACTAAAGACTTACAACTTTGATATTGACTGTTTTTTCATACGATGTTGTGAGAGTAACATTGTTCACAAATCTTATAGGTCTCTCATAGAGTTTATGAGGAAACTCTATGAGAGACCTATAAGATTTGTGAACAATGTTACTCTCACAATATCGTATGAAAAAACGGTCAATATCAAAGTTGTAGGTCTTCAGCAGATATGAAACTTTGTAGTTCAACACTTTTTCATTTGAAGTCATTTAGTACTTCAAAATATGGTTTGAATGTGTGTTATACACATATGAACCGTTTGTGATGTGGACATCACAAACGGTTCTTAACAAGAACCGTTTGTGATGCCCCCATCACAAACGGTTTACAAACCGTTTGTGATGATGAGGCATCACAAACGATTCATATTACAAACCGTTTGTGATGGCCTCACATCACAAACGGTTTTTGTAGAACCATTTGTGATGGCTCATATCACAAACGGTTTCAAAACCGTTTGTGATGGGAGTTTCACAAACGGTTTTCTAAAACTGTTTGTGATGTAGCCGTTTGTGATGGCACTTTCTGTAGTAGTGACACCTCATAATCAGTGAAACCAAGTTCTCATGGAACCCAACTTTAGTCATGATGCCCTCTAGGTATTTCCACTCAAAACGATTGCAACACCCCGTTTTCAAAAACAAAACTAATAAATGTACACCATATATATACCAGGTTCAAGTTTTACACAAATAGTAAACTAGAAGTAAATAACAGATACAATATCTACAAGAAAATATAAATGACTTAGGAATCTGTCAGGGATACACATCTTTCGTAAACAATGCTTCAAACTTCATAGGCAATCAAGTGGGGTTGCGTACGCCTAGACTTCACACCATCTCCATGACATCTTTTATTTCTGAGTAGCATTCATTGATATGGAACAAAAAGAAAAATGAAAATAGTAAGGGTACGGTGAGCACATATCGTACACAGCACAGGTAATATGACACACGAGATTAAGACAAAAGGGCTGGCTCACATACTGTAGTAAGCACTTTTAAGTTGATCAATTTTTGTTAGCAACTAATGAATACAATATAAGTTTATACTATCCCAAAATTAACAAAAACATGTACATAAATAGTAGAATATAACTAAAGCATAAACATAAACACAAACCATAATTTATTTCATATTGAGTTCAATTATGAGGGTCTAAGCTACTCTTGAACGTGAGCGCAACTGATATATCAATTTTAGAAAAATAAAAGCATGCATATAAGTTATTTCAGAGAAATACCAAATACCCTATTAATTATTAACATAACATATATTTAAACACTTAGAACAGATGGAGTAAATTTAGTCGTATTTTAATTACAAATTTATAATACAAATTATTCCAATTGAAGCATTAGCTTGAACAAAAACATATGAGACCATCTACTCGAACAATTTCATGAACCGTGGTGAACTAACCAGTATTGTGATAGAAACACATTTATGTTGATATTAATTAATATTTTTATTTATTTATAAAATTCATAGTTTAACTCTAATTTGATTTTAATTAGAATTCCAGTTACAATAAATATTAATCAATTTAATATGAATTTATATAAACTAACGGGTTCCTTCCGGGGCTAAAGTGCAAAAGGCTTCCTTATCCATGTTGGAATAAAGCAATGAGCACGGAGCGGGGGGCCTTGCCGGTGCTCCGGAGTCCAAGGGACTCAGACGAGATGCGCAGGTGGGAGAGGAGAGGGAGACAAGGCCGTGGATGCCCACCGGCGGTGATTGGGTTGACGGTGGTGGCCGGAAATCCGCCCGTGCGGAGGAGGCGGCCGACGGCAAGGTCGCATCGCGGAGGAGCTCGTCCGGCGACGAGTTGAGGACGGTGACGGATGGGAAGGACGTGGCTCACCGTGGGAAAGCTGTAGATGGTGCCTGCTTGCTCGATAGGTACTCGTCGACGGCAAATTAGGCCCCTCGGAGGGGCTCGGTTTCGGCGAGATTCAGGCGACAGCGGTCGGCGGTGCAGGCCGCGTGCGCGGGACTGCAGGAGCGAAGGGGTGACAACAAGGCACGCCGCACGCGCGGGGCTCAGGTCCCGGAATTTGTACAACCAGCGCTCGAGGTTGGCCGTGGCGCGTACGCCCAGGCGAAGCCGGCAGGAGCGGCGTGCTGCGCCTCGGCCTGCAACAGCAGCTTGCTGGGTTGGATCGGGCTCGAACCGGGCCTCTCAGTTCCGGCCCGAACGACTAGCGCGGCCCATTAACAGAGAAAAGAAAGAAAGGCTGGGTTGGGTTTTAGGTTAGGGTATAGTCGGGTCAGGTTCAGTAGGGATTGACCTGTTAGAGGATTTGGGTACAAAGAAATATCCAGAAAATTTTAGATAAACTCTCTCAAAAAATTTAGATAAATCAGTTAATCCATGAAAAAATATCCCAAGAATTCTAAAAAATCTCGGCAAACATTCCAGAGACAGAGTTGCACATGAGAAGCCTAAATGAAATACTTGGAGCTCATGAAAGGTATTCGAGCACCCTTCAAAAAATTCGAATTTGCTGTATAAAAATAGGAATAAATTTATGAAAAAATTGGAAAATTTAGAGAAAAACCTATTAGGCTTATAAAACATTTTGAAAACTTTTTACACACAAAAACACTAAATTCAACTGGCAAGAATGCAAAGCACACAACACAACAACCTATGTTGTTATAATTTAATTCAGAAAACAATTAGTTTCATGTAGTAAATTCTCTATTAATTAGGGATGCAAGTATCACTGTTTTCGGGTCATCGAGTCGACCCAAAACTTAGGAAACTGAACTAAAATGGCATCACATGTAATTAATTTAGAAGGTAAAATTAACTAGGATGGCTAACCCAAAAAACACCATTGGATACTCACTTGCATCCCTACTGTTAATGATATAAATATTGGAAAATTTGAGAAATTTAAGAAAATGATTGCATTAATTAAGCTTTTTTTTGCGAGTATGCATTAATTAAGCTTATTATTCACTTCCTAAAATCTTGTAATTTTAGGGTGAGACAACGATCATAAGCATTCGCTATATCTAGTTTGATCGCACGTGCACCTATGTTCCCCTTCTTCCTCTTCACATAATGATTTCATTCATATGTATTAAAGCACATTATTTGTGATCATCCTTTCCGGAAAGAAACACTTTATTCTTCCAATATAATTTCATTAAGAAAATTTTAGAGTCTATTAGACAAGAGCTTTGATCAGATCTTATAAAAAAAATTGCAAAAAGAAATTGGCATATATTGTTTCATCTCATGTGTGTTGTTACACTTCAGAGTCACAATATAATTGTAAAATCAATCTCTTCTAGGTAACACACCACTATTGAAAAAGTCAAGAACAGACGCAGTTATGCGAGGCCCAATCAAATCCCAGTGTACCTGATAAAAAAGTAGAGTTATCACATCTGGCCTGGCAGCCTATTTTGGCCTCTTTTGTGCCACATGTTACACTTAGGAATCTGTCAGGGATACACATCTTTCGTAAACAATGCTTCAAACTTCATAGGCAATCAAGTGGGGTTCTTATCCATGTTGGAATAAAGCAATGAGCACGGAGCGGGGGGCCTTGCCGGTGCTCCGGAGTCCAAGGGACTCAGACGAGATGCGCAGGTGGGAGAGGAGAGGGAGACAAGGCCGTGGATGCCCACCGGCGGTGATTGGGTTGACGGTGGTGGCCGGAAATCCGCCCGTGCGGAGGAGGCGGCCGACGGCAAGGTCGCATCGCGGAGGAGCTCGTCCGGCGACGAGTTGAGGACGGTGACGGATGGGAAGGACGTGGCTCACCGTGGGAAAGCTGTAGATGGTGCCTGCTTGCTCGATAGGTACTCGTCGACGGCAAATTAGGCCCCTCGGAGGGGCTCGGTTTCGGCGAGATTCAGGCGACAGCGGTCGGCGGTGCAGGCCGCGTGCGCGGGACTGCAGGAGCGAAGGGGTGACAACAAGGCACGCCGCACGCGCGGGGCTCAGGTCCCGGAATTTGTACAACCAGCGCTCGAGGTTGGCCGTGGCGCGTACGCCCAGGCGAAGCCGGCAGGAGCGGCGTGCTGCGCCTCGGCCTGCAACAGCAGCTTGCTGGGTTGGATCGGGCTCGAACCGGGCCTCTCAGTTCCGGCCCGAACGACTAGCGCGGCCCATTAACAGAGAAAAGAAAGAAAGGCTGGGTTGGGTTTTAGGTTAGGGTATAGTCGGGTCAGGTTCAGTAGGGATTGACCTGTTAGAGGATTTGGGTACAAAGAAATATCCAGAAAATTTTAGATAAACTCTCTCAAAAAATTTAGATAAATCAGTTAATCCATGAAAAAATATCCCAAGAATTCTAAAAAATCTCGGCAAACATTCCAGAGACAGAGTTGCACATGAGAAGCCTAAATGAAATACTTGGAGCTCATGAAAGGTATTCGAGCACCCTTCAAAAAATTCGAATTTGCTGTATAAAAATAGGAATAAATTTATGAAAAAATTGGAAAATTTAGAGAAAAACCTATTAGGCTTATAAAACATTTTGAAAACTTTTTACACACAAAAACACTAAATTCAACTGGCAAGAATGCAAAGCACACAACACAACAACCTATGTTGTTATAATTTAATTCAGAAAACAATTAGTTTCATGTAGTAAATTCTCTATTAATTAGGGATGCAAGTATCACTGTTTTCGGGTCATCGAGTCGACCCAAAACTTAGGAAACTGAACTAAAATGGCATCACATGTAATTAATTTAGAAGGTAAAATTAACTAGGATGGCTAACCCAAAAAACACCATTGGATACTCACTTGCATCCCTACTGTTAATGATATAAATATTGGAAAATTTGAGAAATTTAAGAAAATGATTGCATTAATTAAGCTTTTTTTTGCGAGTATGCATTAATTAAGCTTATTATTCACTTCCTAAAATCTTGTAATTTTAGGGTGAGACAACGATCATAAGCATTCGCTATATCTAGTTTGATCGCACGTGCACCTATGTTCCCCTTCTTCCTCTTCACATAATGATTTCATTCATATGTATTAAAGCACATTATTTGTGATCATCCTTTCCGGAAAGAAACACTTTATTCTTCCAATATAATTTCATTAAGAAAATTTTAGAGTCTATTAGACAAGAGCTTTGATCAGATCTTATAAAAAAAATTGCAAAAAGAAATTGGCATATATTGTTTCATCTCATGTGTGTTGTTACACTTCAGAGTCACAATATAATTGTAAAATCAATCTCTTCTAGGTAACACACCACTATTGAAAAAGTCAAGAACAGACGCAGTTATGCGAGGCCCAATCAAATCCCAGTGTACCTGATAAAAAAGTAGAGTTATCACATCTGGCCTGGCAGCCTATTTTGGCCTCTTTTGTGCCACATGTTACAATACAGCATTTGGTTGTAGCACATTCTCAACCGAGAATAGTTATATGTAAAAGCCAATGGCCGTAAATTCCAATTTCTTCATGTTCCACCATGGACCCGTGATCTAACTTCATAGATATGATTCTATTTGATTTGGTATCCCATGCTTTTTGCTTAGAATAACACCATGTTTTGGTCACCATCCTACATCCAATTAATTGTCAAGTGCTAGAGCATTTGGGTGGAATCCAGGTTTCATACATTTCAATGTCTAGCTTACAGTTACTCTATTGATTATTCGATATAACTTTGGTGTGAACATATTTGAAAACACTTCTATATGGAGCACCATAAAAGAAGAAACATTCGGCAAAGAACCCTTTACCGAGTCTTTTTTCACCGAGTGGTGTTTTCCAAGTGTTACAACGGCACTCGACAAAGCCCCCATTTCCGGTAGTGAATCCCATTACTCAAGCGTCCCCAATAAGTAGACTTATCATCCCCTAGTTTCCCTTTGAGGTGCAAAATTACCTTATATTTCCTGTCACTTGCAATTACCAATGGTCCTGTTCGTGGGGCATGGAGCTTTGATTTTTTTTCCATTATGTGATGGTCACCTGCGCTCGCTTAACTGAGCACAGGATCACTGCAGCTAAGTATGATTCTTACAAAAAGAGATTTGAATCCAGAAGACAGCGGTAACTCTATGGACAGGAACACCATTGAGTTACCGTTGTCTTCAAGTCAATGGTGTTCAAGCTTTCATTATATGTGTGAAGGTAACTACAAGAATTGGTGGAAATGATACCCTGCTTGCCTCTTTGCTCTGCTCTGGCCAAATGCTGATCTGCCTTGGAGAACCAGAGCCGTCTGGTAGTATTTCTGAAGTTGCAAAATCAAACTGAGATTGCATTCTTGAAGCTGACAGTTATTGTATCTTCTGAAACTCTGGCTGTTGTGTCCTTTTCTGTTACCTTCCAACTGGATCAGCTACTTCAACTATTGTTTCGGACAGCTAAAAAATTTGCTGTATGTTTCTTTTCAGTCATTGTTCTATTGTCATCTTCCAGATTATACGGCACGATTCGCGACTTCAGCAACTTTGTCTCGTCATTACAAAGAAGTGTGTCACCAAATTAAGCCGGTCTTGTTTTAAGTTTAACAATGCAAAAACAAAAAGAACCGATTCCTTGATATCTTTTGCAATGGCTTCCCATCATGTTTCCATATCTCTCACCAACAGTTTATGTAGACATTTCCCAACCAGAACCAGTAGTGGGGGGAGATGCGCCCGGGAGTTTCTGCTAGCTTCTCGACGGAGATTTCCCAACCGATTTGTTTAATTCTGACGAGATTATTAGGTTTCTTCCTGAATCGGATTAGTTAACTGTTAAGAGATTTGGTTTGGTGGCTATCAAAATACACGGGGGTAGAGGCGTGTAAACTCACCGTGGAGAAAATGGGCCTAGTATCTAACTTTCCGCCAGGCCGGCCATTATTATTGTTGTTGGCTGCTTGCTACCTGCTGCTAGCTTTGTCATTGGTTGGCTTTTTATTCCACGGAATGTTATCCTTAGCTTGTTCATGTAATCATGGCCCTGTTTAGATCCAAAATTTCTACTCCTAAATTTACTATGCAAAAAGAAGATTCCCATCACATCAAAATGTCATAACATGCATGGAGTACTAAATGTAGATAAAATCAAAAACTAATTACACAGTTTTGTTGTACTCTGCGAGACGAACATTTTGAGCCTAATTAATAAATTTTTGGACAATTTTTCGCACGTACAAATAAAATGCTACAGTGGCGCAATGATTACGATGTGACATCATACTCCCAAATTCACCCACCCAAATCCAACATCTAGACACGGCGTATTGTCCAACGGTGGTGACTTATTCGCGGATACCTGGCGTTTTAGGCAAAATTCATCAATCTCATGTCCACAGCTCGCCTTCCGTATGGACCGTATGGTTGTGGAAGTCTCATTGTTTTTATTATCTTATACAAGTCAGAAATTAGGACATATGGACTAATGACTAGGACATGGGTAGGCTTTTAACATCACTAATGACAATCTATATTGACATGACATTATTGTTACAGTGTTACCCCTAACTTTTGACTAAGTTGGTTTTAAAAACCAGTACTTCATATCCACGCTAGATGCACAACCGGAACGGATAGTCTACAGGGCTTTATCATTTTCATGTGTTTAAAACTAGTAGGGATCAGATGATCTAGACCATGACGGGAGGTCCAATCACCTAGGGAAGAACGGAAATGTGGTCTCCTAGTCCATGATATAGGGCCTCTCACTAGTAGAGAAAAAGCCTTTAGTCCGGGGCCTCAAAAGGCCTTTAGTGCCGGGCGCTGCGACTAGGACTACGACCCCGGGACTAAAAGTCCGGGCTTTTAGTCCCGGTTGCACAGCCGGGATTAGAAAAGGGCCTTTAGTCCTGGTCGGTAACACTGCGTCGGATTTGAACCCGGGACCTCTGGCCTCACGTGTAGCCTCCTCTATCAACTCACCTACAAAGCACATATGATATACAGGAGGGTGCTTTCCTTTTAAATTATCCCATGGAGCATCTCGGCGTTTCTGTCCGAGACTAAATGTCCTCCTTGGACCTAGAAAAATACAAACCGGGACTAAATGTCTATTGTCTCGATTCAAAATATAACCGGGACTAAAGATAGGAGATGGAAGGTTCTTTTTCTACTTATGTATGCATATATATTCATTCATCGTTTCCTGTAAGCCTAGCTTAGGCAGTTCTAGTGCAAGGTTTTATTGCATTTTTTTAAGAATACCGTATCATCTAAGATGATTTGAGTTGACCAAAGCAACTAGGTTTCACAATACAATGTGTTATTTCACAGTTTTACAAGGGTATGTTTAACGCTGTAGGCAGCTGCTGTATGCAGATAGTTGCCAAGTGATAAACCAAATAGACAGCTTGCATAATGGCTTGTTTGTTAAGTTGTCTATATGGTATTTAACTCATATACAAAGTTATAAATCATGATGATCCATTATAACTTTGATCTTTGTATATCATGCTATTGCTTGTTTGTGAAAACACATGGTGTATTCAAATATGACTGATGAATTTCTTCGAGTAGAAATATAATAATTTTTTGTCAATATATGAACATACATACTTATATGACCTAATAACTACTACCTCCGTTTTTTAATATATGTCGTTTAAGACAAGCTATTTAGTTAAAAAATGAACTAATTTGCTTGTCCTAAACGTCATATATTTAAGAACGGAGGGAGTACATAATACGACTGTACAAGTTGAGTTTAGATCTAGCATAATTTTGATCAAAGAATACCTGTGCTGTTCACAAAGAAAAAGGAATACCTGCGTTCATAACAGAGTTCAGACCGCCACAAGTTCAGAGCTACTGCAGTTCAAAGCTGCCAATGCATTCCATAAAAAAAAACCTGCCCAATGCATATGACTAGACCAGCCAGTTTTTCTTTGGCTCTTTGATTAATCAAAGCTACACCTCAGTGACTTCACCCGCCTCGCCTTGTGGTCTATGGGAAGTTACTTTGCCTGTCTTCCTCATCCCATTTCCTCCCTCCATGGAAGCTGATGTAGTCCATGGAAGGAACTCCCATTTGTAAGGTAACGAGTTGAACTCAAACGGGAGGGCTACTGGCCATTCAGGTGACAGAAACTTGATTCGGCAGGGAAAGCTTCATTGGGACTTGATTCGGGAGCAAGAAGCTCGATTCAGCATAGGGAAAGCTGTTAGACTTAGTCTCACATTGCAAATTGATGATGTGGGAGCACAATATATAAGACGGGGGGCAGTCTCACCTATCAGGCTAGTCTTTTGGGTTCAGTTAGGCCTGAGTTTTGTTGGTTGTTACTTCGTTAGACTTGGGCCTAATGTTACGCTGGCTCTTTGGGTATACTACCCGGACCAAATTCCACTGCAACTAGTATCACGTGACAGAAGTTTCTTCATTCAACGGAGCCAGAGCTTGATTGGGACTCGATTTGGGGGGCGATAAATCTCAATTCAGCAAGGGAAATGAATCTTTGATTTGTGATTCAATCTGAGTTTGGGACTCGATTTGGGGGGCGATAAATCTCGATTCAGCAAGGGAAATAAATCTTTGATTTGTACGTGATTCAATCCGAGTGCCCGGTGGATGAGCAGATCGATGGCCCGAAAGGATCACCGTCTCTTCCTCCTTGTGGATTGAGCACTGGCGAAGGAGCCGGTGTCACCGGTCCGATGACGTGAGCACAGTAGCACACTACCGCCGCCGGTGCACCAAAAAATTGGTGCCGTCTAACCCTCTTCCTGCGTCGACTTCTCCTACTGCCACACTGAATCAGCCCAAGCCGTCACCGATTGGAGACGAAGGATAAAAAAAACATGTATGGTCTTCGATCTTTTTTGCCTTGCGCCACGTGCCGGCGCTAGCTGCACGTACTGTCGCCTCAACACGCCCATTGTACATGCCCTTGGTTAGCATATCAACACGAGCATGTGTGACGAGTTTCTATCTTGACAGAACTGCTACCACGCCCGTGCTATGTCACGCCCGTCCTTCACACTTTCTCTTCAGATTTTTTTAAAAAATTATTTGCATAGCAATTGGCATGTTTAGATTATTAGATTCTAAACTTATTCCATGTATTTGTATTTTCTCTATAATTTTTGGTGTCAAATGTTGCCTAAGAAGCATTTTTGTCGAGTGCTTAGAAAAGGAAAAAAAAACAAGATGATAACTATATTGAGTATTAAAGGGATGCAATACATAAGGTGATTTTTGGATTGTTGGATACAGAAAGAGGGGTAGGATAGAACTTTTCCTTTGTCTGGCTTGAGGGTTTTTGGGATAGGGAGAATGGTTTTGGTATGGGACATGAAAGCGTCGTTTCTCACCATTTCATACCCAAGCTGGAGGGTGGGATAGGATGGGATATATATGATGTAGAAATTTTTAAATTGCAATTTTACCTTTGTTATGTTTTTTCCATTGGTTCTCCATTTGTTCTGAAACCGTATTAATGAATAGTGATTACAATTCATTTCCCTTTCCCTAACCTTTCCTTTTCCCATCTCCGGTCAGAGGTAGATAACACAAATAGGGAACCTCCAATAACACGCCAGTTATTGGACACGGACAAGCTGGCCAATGCGATGAAATGCTTCAGGTCAGGTGACTACGAGTAGGGTGGTAAAGGTAAAGGGGTTCTAGATTTTATACTAGAAAATTAAGGATCGGACTCAACTAATGTCGGGCCAAAATATTATTAAATTTTTTAACTTAAATTAACTAGGGTCATGTTGGATTGTGAGGGAGACATTAGGGCCATCATCCATTCCCACCTCTAACTACGAGCACCAGTGCAGTATAAATAGGTCGCCTTGCTAGGCAGTGACCACACAGAGGCCAGTCACTAGCGAGTTACAATACCTTCGGCACTAGTAGCGCTAGTGGTCGATCTACTGCCAGCTGCTAGCTCAAGCGAACATGGGGTCAATTTGGAGGAAGGACAAGAGGCAGCCGCACGCCGTATGCCTGCCGTTCCCGGCACAGGGCCACATCACACCAATGCTCAAACTGGCGAAGCTCCTCCACGCCCGGGGCTTCCACATCACCTTCGTCAACACCGAGTTCAACCACAGCCGCCTCCTCCGCTCGCGCGGCCCAAACGCGCTTGACGGCGTTCCCGGCTTCCACTTCGCCGCCATCCCTGACGGCCTCCCACCGTCAGACACCGACGCCACCCAGGACAGTCCGTCGCTCTGCTACTCCACCATGACCACATGCCTCCCGCACCTCCTGACCCTCCTCGCCGCCCTGAGCTCAGGAACGCTACCACCCGTCACCTGCCTCGTCGTCGACGGCGTCATGTCGTTCGGCTACGACGCCGCCAGGGAGATCGGCGTGCCCGTCGCCGCGCACTGGACCTCAAGCGCGTGCGGCTTCATGGGCTACCACAACATCCTCCACCTCATCGACCGGGGCCTCGTGCCCTTCGACGACGACGCGCAGCTCGCGGACGTCGACGGCGGGCACCTCGCCGCCGTGGTGACCGGCGCACGCGGCATGTGCGACGGCGTGCAGCTGCGCGACCTCCCCAGCTTCGTTCGCACCACGGATCGAGACGACATCATGCTCAAGTTCATGCTGCATGAGGTCGAGCGGCTGTCGCTCCCCGACGCCGTCATCATCAACACCTTCGACGACCTCGAGGCAACCACGCTCGGCGCAATGCGGTGCGCCATCGGCCCGCCGGTGTACACCGTCGGCCCACTCCTCCTCCACGAGCGAAATGTCATCCCAGTCGACAGCCCCGTGGCCGGCCTCGGGTCTAACCTTTGGAAGGAGCAGGACGGCCTCATGGAGTGGCTCGCCGGCCGTGCGCCACGGTCCGTCTTATATGTTAACTACGGCAGCATCACGGTGATGGCGAGCTCGCACCTGCTGGAATTTGCGTGGGGTTTGGCCAACAGTGGCTACACGTTTGTGTGGAACGTCCGGCCAGACCTGGTGAATGGTGACTCCGCCGTCCTGCCGCCGGAGTTCACGTCCACCGTAGAGGGTCGTGCGCTGCTGACAACGTGGTGCCCGCAGGAAGCGGTGCTGCGGCATGAGGCGGTGGGGGTGTTCCTCACGCACTCTGGCTGGAACTCCACGTTGGAGAGCCTATGCGCTGGGGTGCCAATGCTGAGCTGGCCTTTCTTTGCGGAGCAGCAGACCAACTGCCGGTACAAGCGTACGGAATGGGGTGTTGGGATGGAAATCGGCAGTGAGGTGCAGCGCGATGAGCTCGCGGAGATGATAAAGGAGGCCATGGATGGGGAGAAGGGGAAGGAGATGCGCCAGAACGCGATCGAGTGGAAGGAGAAGGCTGTTAGAGCGGCCATGCCAGGTGGCCCTGCGGAGGCCAACCTAGACAGAGTAATCAAGGATGTTCTGCTCTCCAAGAACAACATGAAGTAGACGGTGCTGGATTGTAAAGAGACCTCTACGGGGGAGCATGCTGTGTCTAATTGCTAAATTGGATATATAATATTTTACCAGGTGTCCCTGATTTCAATGAATAATTTCATCTACAGAATAAGCATGTGTCAATGTGTCACTCGAACTCTCGAAGGTTTGATGTATGTTGCACAAAAGAAACCCATCTCACTCGAGTTCTATGCATGTGTAACAGCAATCGTTTCGTGCTGTATGCTTTTACTAGAGAATAATGTTAGATAAAAATCAAATGTAATGCCACGTGCTGCCGCGTTAGTTCTGCTGATCCTAATCCAGTTGTTGTAACAATGCATGAGTCATGCATCGGTTAGTACTAGATTGGATCAGCACAACCACTTTGCACACTTATCTTGTAAGCCACCTACCTCCGTTTCGAAATTACTATTCATTATTAACTTGTCTCAAAATTTTTAACTATTCATTTTATTTAAATAACTATGTAAGTATTATTTATTTTATTTGTGATCTATTTTATCATCAAAAATACAGTAAGCACAACTTATTACTTTATATATTTAAAGTAAATTTTTGAATAACACAAATAATCAAACATTATAAAAAATATCAATAATAAATAGTAATTTAAAACAGAGAAGTATACAACAAAGTGCAGCCTTCTACGGGAGTTCCACTGCTTCCTAAAATCTTTATTGTCATCAGAGCCGTCATCTCTAAACGTACGCATCCACGAATAGCCAGCTCATCCACCAGCGACGGCTTCTCCTCTAGTACCGGGCACTAGGTGAATGAGAAGCTCATAAACTCCACCTTTGCCGTATGTAAAATCTGTCATCTATGGGGCACAACTGATAATCTACGTCAACAGCACAACCATTATTCTTCCGAACCTGAAGAGATTGGAGGAGGGAAGGACAGTGTCGTACTTTAAGACCAACAATTCAAAAGGGGTATCCGAGTGATAGATTCGTAGATAGTGGATTGCAGGGCTAGGGAGCTCGAGGTAACATAAGGCGTAAGGCTTAAACACATTCAGGCTATCCAAAGGTATAATATTTAAGGGTCTTTTGGGGTCGCGCTAGACGGGGTGAATAGGTGAAACTAAATTTTTTCACAAACAATCTGAAACGTTAATTAGTTATACAATATACCGAAGCTACCGGAAATTTCCAGTAAATCACCAGAGATTTTGGACTCCTACCAGAAATTTCCGGTAGGAGAAATGCACCAAAGAATCACAATGAATTTCAATGAATCTAGATCAAGCTATGTAAGCTAAGATGTTGCAAGGAAGTAGATGAACCTTGTAGACATTCACCTGCACCAACAACTTCATAGAAATGTAGATCGAGACGAAATAACATAAACTAGCTCACAAGAACTATATGAACTTGAAGAAATAGAGTACACAAGGAGACACAAAATTTAATACGAAGTTCACTTCCAGTACACAGGAAGCTATGTCTCCATTAAGGGCCTACAAAAGGTGAACTTATACACACGAAGCTACTTTACTCATCTTAGTCACCCCGAGGGATGAACTAAGGAACTTACTATCAAATCCTTGAGAGGATGGGGCAATACAAACTTTCAAGGCACATCCACAAGCTTGGATGCTCCCGGAGACACTAGCCGTCTAGGGGATGGATCCTCCAGAGTAACAAACAAGAATCACCGTAGGAACAAGAACTTGATGCTCAAGAGAGGAATGCATGCTCAAGTGGCTCACTTGCTCAAATCTCTCAGAAAACTCACTACCAATCACTTGGGAGTTAATGCAAGGGGAGTTGAGAAAGCTCTAGAGTGATTTAGAGAAATTAGGGTTCATTCAATGCAGTGGGCCACTATTAGGTGGAGGGGGTGAGGGGTATTTGTAGCTCACAATCAAAAGTGACCGTTGAACCGCACTACACTGGAAATTTCAGCTCGAGCACTGGAAATTGCCGTCACCTAAGCCGGAGATTTCCGCCAACCACCAGAGATTTCCGGTGGGAAACACTCGGACAAACATGTACCGGAAATGTACGGTGACCGTTGGAGATTTCTGGCGCACACTAGAAATATCCGCTAGACAGGATGTGAAAAACATGTATGTTCGTGTAAGCTATTGTATCTCTCAAGATTATTTGGAAAAGATCTTGAGCATCAAAAACTCATGTTTCACCAATTATATGTCCCTCTTGATGGTACGACATGTTCTGAATTCAATGAGAAACTAGCAAAGACTAAATCCTCGACGAAGGAATTGAACAAGCCATTTACGGGGTTCCACCGCTTCCTAAAATCTTTATGGTCATCAGAGCCATCATCTCTAAACGTACACATCCATAAATAGCCGCCTCATCCACCGGCATTGGCTTCTCCTCTACCACAGGCCAATCTGGGTGAATGAGAAGCTCGTAAAGTCCAAATTTGCCGTATGTAAAGTCCGCCATCCAGGGGTACAACTGATGGACTACATCAAGGGCACAACCATCATTCCTGGCAGGAGATTGGAGGAGGGAAGGATAGGAAGGAGAAGGTCCCAAACCCGGAACACTGATAAAACAGAAACAAACTTTCTCCACTAATGTGGGGTTCCTTTGATTTGAATGGTGCGCAAAACAAACTCATCTCATTCGAGTTGGGTGCATGTTAGAAGCAGTGATTTGAAGTTATTTGCTTTTACCAGAGTATCGATCATTTATTTGTTGGTGCAGCTAAGTTTGGCCAGCTGGGATGGCGTGTACGTACTGTGGTCGTTGTTTAGTTCGGTGTGGCAGCAATAATGTCCCTTGCAATTGGTGGAGACGTGCAGGCTAGCCTGTTCTAACATTTTATTTTATATCATGAGAATTAATATGTAATAAAAGTAAAACGATGTAGTTTTATTACCGCAACAGTACGTGGTGTTGGATTCGCATTTAAAAATTTTCACATGTTTAGAACTACCTCCGATTCGTGATATTTGACGTTTCACCCTGATTGTAGTCTGCAAATAGATCCTTTTTCCGTTGTTGGGAGCGGTAACTAAAAAGAATCGACACAAAAAACAACAAAGGGCCTTTTTTGGGGTAAAAAAAAACAACGAGGAGGGCTTCGTAGCTGTGCTTCTCACATGGGTGTGCACTACTTTTTTTAGATAATGGGTGTGCACTACTAAAGAAACAGTTTCAAGAATAGGTAAACACGCATACTCCGCTGGCGCACCTACAAATCACTGATAATGAGAGCGGACCCTGAGCCGCTCCCGCAAACACCATTTTCAGGGTGGCTGCCGCCTCGCCCGCACCTGCAGAAGCCATTTGCTGGAGCGGGTGATGGTGTAGACCACACCTGCGGTGCCTCGAGCCACACCCCCTAAAATTTTAAATTTTGCGCCAAAATCTCCAGCGTTTTTTCAAATCTTAAATTAATTAGTCTCTTATCCAAAAGACTGGCCTAAATGAAGCTCCAAAAGGCTAATCCATCATGAAATATCCTATAGACTATAAATACAAAATTACTCCTAAACTTATGGATAAAATTTCAACTCACCTTCAAGAGCCACCACATTTAAGAAATCGAGAAGAAAATCATCCCTTCTCCCTTGCTAGATTCTTTTTGAGCAAAGTGCACTGGCGGTCCATAAACTAATTCCGCCGTGTCATCTAGGTCCAGCTACTATTAAAACGTGTATCTAGGTCCCTAATCTATTTAAGGGCGACCAATCCCGCTGCGCCAGCCCGCAACTGCCGACGTGGCGTGCCACCGTGTCAAAGGGATCACGTGCTGCTCGCGTGAGGCAAGGCAGGCTCGTGGATTTATCCACACAAGCCCCCGCGTTAGTTTAATTCTTCATTCGCCTGTTTGTCCGTTGGTTTCCTCGTTGGGTTGAGTTGAGGCGGCGGCGATTGGGGAGGCACGGGCGATGACCGGAGGTGAGGGGCGTTGATCGGAGAAGAGTTCAAGGGAGAGGAGAGTGGATCCTTCAACTGCAGTGCTGTAGGGACTACCTGTTTCCCCTTCCAGGCCCACGATGGGCGCAAGATTGAGGCAAGGAGGCGAAGCACCGCCTGCATATGGTTAGTAATCTGAGCCCTTTCGATGCTTGCTGCGGGTTTGTGTCATATTGATGAGCAAGTAGATAGGCTCTGCTGTGGAAAGTTTCGATATTTGTTGCTGGATACAGAATTTCGCTAGGGTTTGGGTGAATTGGGGTTTTCTTTCAGATGCCATGTTTTGTCCCTAATCGATATTTTTCCTTTCGGTTATGCAGCCATTGGTTGTGATGAATTCACTGTTGAGGTGCATCACGGTGGATTTTTCATTGGTCTTGGTTCAACCCGCTCATATCTAGACGAAAAAGTGGCTTGGTTCGATCATTGTGAAGTAGATACTTGGTCTCCCTTGTGGCTGGATGATTTCGTGGAGCAACTTGGCTACAAGAAGGATGAGTATCTGAAGATGTACTGGTTGTTGCCAGGAAAAAGTCTTGCCGATGGTCTCAGGATTATAGAGTCAGATGGAGACACTAATGGCATGGTTTCTGTAGTAGATAGGGTGAAGAATTTAGTTCTTTATTTGGATCATCATTTCAACAATGGAGGATGTAACTGGGATGACATTGTAGAAAATCCTATAGCACATTTGCCCAAGGTTCTGAGCCCAAAGAAGACAATCTATGGTGAGAAAATAGTGGGTGACAAACTGCCTGAGTTCTACACCAACATCAGGAAAAGGCAAGCTACCGGTCTACAGGACAGAGAGGGGCTTAGTACCGGTACTCATGATGATACAGGAACTGATGCTCATGATGATGATAGTGAGGATTCAGACTTTGTGGATAGTGACTATGACTTAGATGATGGGGATGATGATCTATTTGCTGATAATGTCGATGAGGTTGTGGTTGATCATGGTGCAGAACATGCAAAGATAAGGAAGGCTAAGAAGGCTGTTGGGACTAGGATGAAGAGGCAACTTTTTGTTGTTCGGGCTAATGAAGAGGATTACATGTCCACTGATGAGGAAGTTTTGCAATTGCCTGATTCAGATGGTGAAGGATCACCAAGGTTGAGGTTCCAGTCATTTATGCCAGAAGACATGCTGAATCCCAGTTTTAAAGTGGGCATGATTTTCACTTCAGTTGTGGATGTAAGAAAAGCAATCACTGAGTATAGCTTGAAGAATAGAGTTCAAATCAAATTGCCTAGAAATGATAGGACAAGGATACAAGCTCAATGTGCAGAGGGTTGTCCATGGTTCTTGTATGCATCTTATGACAGTAGGGTCAAGTGTTTCATGATCAAGACATATGTTGGACAGCATAACTGTCAGAAGGAGTGGACCTTAAAGAGGTGTACTGCCAAGTGGTTAGCAGAGAAGTATACTGAATCATTTAGGGCAGATGACAAAATGAGTCTAAGTCATAGTAACAGGAATCGGGGTCAGTGCCACATTCCACGTCCCGGGAACGTCGTTCCAATTCGTGGGTCGGGGTCACCATGGGTCATCGTCCCAATTCTCGCTGGATCATCGTCCCCACTCTATATAGGGTCATAAACTCTGGATCAAGGTCCTGGAGGTCGCCATGGAGAAGTTCCAACATGAGGCGGGCATGATGTTGCAGCATAGATTAGGCAATAAATATGCGCGAGGGCATTGGGACAGCAGAGGAGGTGCTTTGCGGAAGGATTGGACATGGGATTCGTGCGGATATATAGGAACGACGGCACTGCATCACTATAGTGGCTTCAGGAGAAAGACTACAAGAGGAGGAAGAAACAACTGTTGCACGTGTCCTCGTGCGTCTATTAGACAAAGCTAAAGCAAGGCAGAGGAGGGTTGTAAAGCACGGTCATTGGCAGCCCATCTAGCCCTGTTCTTTTCTCCTTTTCTCCCTTTTCTTTGTTTTCCTTCTATATCACGTTCCGGGGTCATCGACCCGACACTCCTTGGTTCACGTACCATGTTGTAAATTTTCGTCTCAAAGAGGTATACCCCCTCCGTACCACAATTTCATAAAGCATCGACCCTCGATCCCGTTCCTCGACCCAATCGACCCGGGAACTTTGTGACTATGGTCTGAGTAACTTTGCAAGGAATGTTCAGAAGGATTGGAACCTGACTCCCTCTAGGAGCAAGCTTGCTAGGGCTAGAAGACTTGCAATGAAGGCCATCTATGGGGATGAGGTGAAGCAATACAACCAGCTATGGGATTATGCTCAAGAATTGAGGAGGTCAAATCCTGGTAGCTGCTTTTTTCTGAATTTGGATGCAGGACATTTCAGGACAATGTACATCTCCCTAGATGCTTGTAAGAGAGGCTTTTTGAATGGGTGCAGACCACTTATTTGCTTGGATGGTTGTCACTTGAAGACCAAATTTGGTGGACAGCTATTGACTGCTGTAGGCATTGACCCAAATGACTGCATTTTCCCCATTGCCATGGCTGTTGTTGAAGTTGAGTCACTAGCAAGTTGGAAATGGTTCTTACTTACTCTGAAAGAGGATCTTGGCATAGACAATACATATCCCTGGACCATAATGACTGACAAGCAGAAGGGACTCATACCAGCTGTCAAACAAGTCTTTCCTGAGTCAGAGCATAGGTTCTGTGTTAGGCATATGTATCAAAATTTCCAAGAGCATTTTAAAGGTGAAATTCTAAAGGAACAATTGTGGAAATGTGCTAGGTTTAGTTCTGTAAACTTATGGAACTATAACATGGAAAAGATGAAGGTTTTGAACCAGGATGCATATGAGTGGTTGCAGAACTTGGAACCAAATACATGGGTGAGGGCTTTTTTCAGTACATTTCCCAAGTGTGATATGCTTCTAAACAACAGTTGTGAGGTCTTCAACAGCTACATTTTGGAAGCAAGGGAGATGCCTATTCTGAGTATGCTACAGAGGATAAAGAGTCAACTTATGACAAGGCACTACAACAAACAGAAAGAAGCTGAACAATTTGTTGGTACTGTATGTCCTAAGATAAGGAAGAAAATTGAGAAGAATGCAGAGTATGCCAACATATGTTATGTTTTACCAGCTGGTCAGGGTATATTTCAGGTTCATGAGAGGGATTTTCAGTTTATTGTTGACATTGTGGGACAACAATGTGACTGCAGGAGATGGGATCTAACAGGCATACCATGCAATCATGCAATATCTTGTCTTAGACATGAAAGAATTCCTGTTGAATCTGTCATTCCTGAATGCTACTTAATAACCTCTTTCAGCAAGGCATATGGTCCTAATATATGGCCTTGCAATGACATAACTCTATGGGAGAAGGTTGATGGACCAGAAGTGCTTCCTCCAGTATATGAGAAGAGACCTGGTAGGCCAAAAGGCTAGGAAGAAGCAGCCACATGAAGTTCAAGGAAAGCATGGCCCCAAGATGTCCAAGCATGGTGTAGTGATGCGCTCCTCATGGTGTAAAGCTGGTACACACAACAGGGCTACCTGTGAACTACGAAAGGCTGGCATTCCTCCAATCCCACAACCAGTGATGCCGCCGCCACCACCACTTGTCAGTGAACCAGTTAATGCTATTGACCCTGAGAATTTTGAGGTAACAGTTCTGTTTCAATACAAGTTTCCACATTTTCTCTTTTCTACAACTAAAAATCTTGTTTCTGCTTAACTATAAGATGGAGGAAGAGCAGCTCATGGAGGAACAACAAGTTGGCCAAATGATGACACATGATGACACCATGCTCTCATAGCTAAGTGGCACCACCATGCTTAGTCAAATGATGACACAGGTCTGTCAAATTGTGGAACCCAAAATTGCTGGTTAGAATTTTAACCCTGAATTCAGATGCTAACCTGAACTAAATATTAACCCTGAATATTTTCTTTTCTGTCAGCCAACACAATCCTCAAGGATGGAGCGTCATACTACACCTTTGCCTAACTGTGCTTTCATCATGTCCAACCAGCCAACCTCAAGACCAGTTCCATCCACAACTGCTACCAAGGCTGGTAAAGCAAAGATGGCCAAGAAGACTGCTGCCAAGAAGAATGTTGCTGCCAAGAAGAATGCTCCTGGCAAGAAGACTACATGAACCAGCAATGCAATTTCATTTTGTGAATGACATGGTTTCCTTTTGGATAGAGTGACCTTCTTTTGTAAATGATAGAAATTTATCTTTTGGTTATGTTAGGCTTACCAAAACTATATGGGTTAGGCTTACCAAATTTATGGCTGGCAGTTAGCCTTATGGTCACTAGATGTAATATATGGTCACAAACAAGTGCATGGCACTTCATGAACCAACAATATATGTCGTCCGTTTCCATTATCTAATTTGCCATTTGTTCTGGAGTACCAGCAACATCAAATTCATTTCATTCATGTCTGAACAATTACATCATTTGTTCATCTGGACTACCAGCATCATCCCCAGAATGAAGACAGCAACCATACAAACAGCTAGGACACATCTCAGTAACCAGATTATTTCGTGGCCTAAATCCAACATTGACCTACCTAAGCCTATCACAACAGACATTTCAACATTTCCTTCCTTCATCTTCTGTCCACTCCTCTCAGCATTTCTCACAAAGTGAGCATTGACCATGGCACCATCAGGAACTTCAAACATCAGCTCATGTGCATGCTCTTCCAAATATTGGATATAGCTTTCCTCCCAGCGCCAAAATGGGCACCCAGATCCATCACTCAGGAAAACAATCACTAAGTGGTGAACATTCCTCTTGTTATCGAAAAAAATTAGATCAAATGCACTAAACACTTCTACTCACCTGGTGACTCGGACAAGTGTAGAATATTTTGCCTTTGGACCAGACCTTCTTCGATATCAACTGAACCACCCTTCTGTACTTGCAATCTGGACAAATGATGAGCGGCGGATTCACTCTCCCTCTGTTCCTAATGGACGACGAGGACGTCGAACCCCCAGCCATTAGCTTCCAATCGAGAGCACGGGGGACTACTTGATGTTCTGGTTAGGACCTATCAAAGGGAAGAACAGGGGAGCAGAACAAGGGAGCACGAGGACGGCGGAGAGGGGCTACGGTTCTATTCGATCAGGAGTCGTCGCCGGCGGCTCCTCGACCTGGATCAGACCCGGCGGTCGGCGGAGGCGAGGGGCTACGATTCGGGTGGATAAGAACCGAATGGGCATGGATGTTTCAGCGTTTACCATTCCTCCAAGGGGGTTAAATGCATAATGCCACCAACGACTCCACGGGCGGGAAAACTCCCGCCCAATCTGATGTGGCACGCCACGTCGGCAGTTGCGGGCTGGCGCGACGGGATTGGTCGCCCTTAAATAGATTAGGGACCTAGATACACGTTTTAATAGTAGCTGGACCTAGATGACACGGCGGGATTAGTTTATGGACCGCCAGTGCACTTTGCTCATTCTTTTTTCTCGGTGTCGGCACCTTGCATCAGCCTCTGGGACAGCAGCAGTGCATTTGCGGGCACGTGTGGAGGAGAAAGAAATTGTTTCCCACAGTTTTGTGAAGCATTTTCAGGGATGACTAAGGTTTGGTTCGCCCCTAAAAATCTATTTCCACGGGACGGGTGCCCTTCACTACAAGAAACTAGTTATTCTGAGACAGAAACATTATGTCACAGATTGCTGAAAAACTGTCACAATGTTGAGTCTGCGACGATTTTGATTTTCGTCATGGAATGGGCGTCATTGATTAAATCTGTGACGTTTCTTAAAAAACGTCACAGATTGAAGCCCACTCAGCCCAGCCTAAAGCCCAGTGTTAGTGACGAAAATGACCGTCACGGATTGCTACCGACATGGACGCTAACGTGGCTGCCAACATGGATTGGATGATGACGTGGCTGCCTACCTGGACGATGACATGGCGGCCTACGTGGATGATGACATGGCTGATGACACAACTGCTGATGTGCCAAGCACCGATGACATGGCAGGCACAACCCATTTAATAACTGGGCCTATTTTAGAACTGAGATCACTCAGGTGGGCTATTTTTAGCCAACAATCAAAATAGTCAATTCAGCCCATCAAAAGCCCATGAAGAAATCAGCCCATGAAATTCATGCATTTATCAGAATGATCAATTCAGCCCACGAATATAAAATGTACCATCCACCTTTACAGAATTATAATTTCAATTCAGATACAACCTCATATTTACATTCATCATAATAATAGAAATATACTAGACAGCCCTGCCGAAGCTGATTTTATTCAAGGCAGCTCCTCTTCTACTTAATCGTCAGATCAGATCGCCTCCATTGTATTGCAAGTAGAGTCCTGTAGTGGGTACAATTTTTTCATACAAGTCAGTAGTGCACAATGCAACTGTCTATTCCTGACACTACTGATGCTTGACCATGACAACAAGCAATTAAGCACATGACTACATGAATGCGTACCAGGAAAGCTTCGCCTTCAGTTTGAGGCAGTGGAACACGACGAACCCAATGAGTGCAGGGGCAGTCAGATCAAATGAGTTCGCCTTCATTTGGTCAAACATGAGAACAGTCAGATCAAATTATGCTGCAAAATGAAACCTCCAAACATGAGAACAAATGACGTAAAATATTTCAAGAAGCATGAAAAGCAAGCAGCAGCAGGCAGACAGCAACAAGCAGCAGCAAGCAGCAGCCACCAGAATAGAATTTGTGGAACAAGTAGTACAGATTATAAGGAGAATTAGTGGAAACCTTGCATCTAGGTTTCAAGTTTGGTAACAGGAACATCTAGAGAACATTAACAAGAAATGAGAGTACGCTTTAGATCTCAAATCGCGTAATAGAAACAAGGCAACGCTCCTATGGCATGCAAGCAGAAATTAAACTTGAACAAATTAATGGTGGCAAGCTCTGTAGCATAGAACCTACACGCTCCAGATTTCCTGACAAATTATGAATGTGCACCAACACAGGGATAGCAAGTGATCTATGCATTGCTCACAGAGTAAGACATTAACTACTTACATACTTTCTATTCCTTTCCGCAATGTTTTGCATCGTGCACTCTAGCCTGCCTCCAGCAGCACTGTCACAAACAAAAACTAATTACAAAGAATAGGATGTAGAATCAAAATAAATTACTTAAAAGTATAAGCAGTAGAATCATAAATAATTAAACAGAGTTGCATATATATGGTTATCCAAAAAAAATGCATAGAGTATACAGATCAAAATCATTTAAGGTGATTAAAGGGACTTTAAGGCTGATTTACATTTAAGGCTTTATGGTATACAAGTAACCATTGTCATGATTCATGAGTACACAATCTAACTGCATGACAGGGTATACAGGAAGCACAAATACAGCCCAACAAGGTTCAGACTCTTAAAACACAGACAAAATAGCATGCTCCATAAGACCATAACAGACCCCTGCTTGTAGGGAGATCCTAGTTAGAATGCATAATATATTCACAGAACATGTTAGTTGCAAGCAAGCAATTCGATGTATTTAAAATATTACAACAGTTAAGCAGAAGTTTAGGATTTGAAGGACCAGTTTTGATGTATGCAACTGTTGCATAACCAAGATTATTTGAATAGTATTAGATTCATAATTGGGTCATTGTTAAAAGCTATAAACATGTCACAAGATAAAGCCCAGTGTTAGTGACGAAAATGACCGTCACGGATTGCTACCGACATGGACGCTAACGTGGCTGCCAACATGGATTGGATGATGACGTGGCTGCCTACCTGGACGATGACATGGCGGCCTACGTGGATGATGACATGGCTGATGACACAACTGCTGATGTGCCAAGCACCGATGACATGGCAGGCACAACCCATTTAATAACTGGGCCTATTTTAGAACTGAGATCACTCAGGTGGGCTATTTTTAGCCAACAATCAAAATAGTCAATTCAGCCCATCAAAAGCCCATGAAGAAATCAGCCCATGAAATTCATGCATTTATCAGAATGACCAATACAGCCCGTGAACATAAAATGTACCATCCACATTTACAGAATTACAATTTGAATTCAGATACAACATCAGATTTACATTGCCGAAGCTGATTTCATTCAAGGCAGCTCCTCTTCTACTTAATCGTCAAGATCAGATCACCTCCATTGTATTGCAAGTAGAGTCATGTAGTGGGTACAAATTTTTCATATGCACAATACAACTGCCTATTCCTGACACTACTGATGCTTGACCATGACAACAAGCAATTAAGCACATAAATACCTCTCAAGTGGCTGGTTGCACTCCTTGAGGCCCATAGCCAAGCTTTGATGCGATCTTCGGCTTCCGCTTCTGACCAACGCACATTCTCAGGGGGGCCTGATCCCATCCTAGAGTAAAGGAATTCAGACATAGAAACAGAGCAACAATTAGCGAAACACGCAGCAGCCAAAGAACTGAATATCTCAGAATGATCTTACAACCTTAACAAGTGAACAAAGAACTGAATAGATCAGAATCACCAGGAACTTGAATTGGTGATTTCAAGCAGAACTGAATATCTTACAACCTTAACAAGTGAAGAAAGAACTGAATAGATCAGAATCACCAGGAAATTGTTGGACTTGAATTGGTGATTTCAAGCAGAAGTGCAAGCTAATGTCAATATATAGTCACAGAAAAGTAACAGTAATAAACATGTTCTAGATAGTTAACTAATTTCAAGCAGAAGTGCAAGCCAATTTCAAGCAGAAGTGAACGCCTGATAGTAAAGTAAACATGTTCACAATTTCGCATCACAAGAATTAGCATTAATCTAGAACCAGGAAACAAACCTACCAAAAACTGCAAGCTAACCAGTAACCAACCAGACATCTAGAGCACCACGCTGTGCCCCAGTACCAAACCATGTTATTTATTTCCAAACGGTGGTATGCTTAATTCCAAATGATGGTGTTTACATTCCCAAACCATGGTGATATTTATGTTTCCAATTCATGGTATCTTCTCCCTAATCATATTTTTATCATGGCATAAATCATCGGTTTCCAAATCAGGGACAAGTATATAATTCTAGGACCACAAATATACCTTAATGGGCACGGTTCCTGCTAATTTTAAATGGATGCAGAGTGGCTGGAGTAAATGACACAAGTATTACACCCAGATATTCCAGTTCATCTAAAACTTTTATCCTAGGCTACTCATGCAAAATGTATTCCACCATGCTGTAAACAAATGATTCATTATACACTATCGGTGCCAACAGAACAGAGAGATGGCAAAGACAATATGGCAACATAATAGAAATCACTACACGAAAGCTAAGGATCACCTCCATTGTATTGCAAGCAGAGTGCTGTATTGCTAGCAGAGTCCACTGTATTCCTACTTGCCGCACACTGAAGAAATTTCCCTCTTCAGTTCATCACTATGCATACAACAAACAAAGAATCATGACAATATTCCAAAAAAAGGTGACACACAAGGAATCATGTATAATTCAGTTACACAAAAGATATAACAGGAAGATAATTCATGTTTTAAGCAATTGCTCCTTTTAGTTATATACATGGATGAGGCATATGAAAGCTAATTCAAGATTAATGGATACAGACATCATGATCTACACGAGCAATAAGCAGCTAGCACCAACTAGCAATAAGCAGCTAGCCAGATTAATTGATACACTGAGAACAAGCATCAAGAACAAATATATGAACAGCAGTAAGCTTCAAATATACACGAGCAATTGGAAGCATCGATGATGGAAAATTCATGTGCATGCCAGATTAATCCAGGAGCTTTTGGTTTCAAGACACAAATGCAAACATTAGTGCATAGCAAGCAGATGCTTGGTCTTCAAAGACATTTCATCGAACACATTACCTGCACGCACATGGCAGCCTGGGATCCACGTGAAGCTCGCAGCTCAACACGCCGCGTCCAGTGCCGGCGCGAGAAGCCTGTCACCACGCCGCGAGGAGCCTGAGCGTTGAGCGGCCGCAGTCCACAAGCGTGAGGGATCTGCAACAAAAATAAGCATGAGGGGTCAGGGGGAGAAAGTCTAGCTTCGCTGAGGAGGGGAGCAGGGTGCGAGGGGAACAGGACCCGTGGAGCCCGCCGCGAGTTGGGGAGGACACCGTGCTCCCGCTCCTGCTGCGCTGCTGCCGGATCTGAGGAGGAGATGGAGACGATGGGAGGCGGAGGCGCGGCGGCCGCGCCAAGCGGCGGCGAGGCGGGGGCGCGGCGGCCGGGCAGGGAGGCGCCGCCCCCTCCCTTCCCTCCCCTACGCCTGGGCCTGCCCGCCGAGCCACCCCGCTCGGCCACCGAGCTGTGCAGCCATGCGCCGCCGCCGTGAGGATGTGGAGGCGGCCGCGTGCCGCTGGGGTCGGAGACGGAGGAAAAGAGGTGGAGCGGGAGGCGGCGTCGGAGATCTGGGGAGGAGGAGGTCGATGGCCGGCGGATCTGAGCTCTGGGAGGGGGAGGAAGCTCGGCGGCAGGCGGCAGGAGAGAAGGAGCGAGCGGGCGGGCGTGTATGGAGGCAGAGAGGGGAATGGGAGGAGCTAGGGTTCCACCCAATTTTATACCATGGAGACGCGACGGGAGCCATCAGATCGGCGATGGACGGCTGTAAACAACTGGGCCGATTGGGCCGAAATGGGCCCTATGTCATTCATCTCTGCTTAACGTTTTTCTTTTTCTTTTTCATTTTATTGCACCATTGTGAAGTACCACATAAAAGTAACTATCTTAAATTAACAAATATATTTTTCAGACGTAAGAAACAACATATAAGTTTTCATGTAGGAGTTTCAAGAATTTTCAAGTAGATTTGCTATTTTCTACCATATAAATGAATTTCTACGTGTTTACCAAAAGTAATTTGAAAATGACCTATAGGTACGTCTAATAAGATTCAAAAAAATTCTAAAAAATATATTTAGATGCATATGGTCCATTCTATCCCACATTTAGGATCTTGACGAAAAATTCAATTGACTTATAGGGAAATTCAAACCTCTACTAGTCATCTTATTATTAAATAATGATAACAATACCTAAAACTTCTCCAAAAAATATGTAAATTGGAATAGAACCATTTTGTGAATGTACAAGCTTGACATAAAAGTTTCATAAGATTTTATGCAAATTGAAGTATACATTGTTCATAAACTAGATTGTTCTCTCACATTGTTTCATACAACTCAACTCAAACATTGAAATTCCATACAACTCAAGTGTTATATTGCTCATATACACTTATAAATTGGACACATGCTCACATTTAGTATAATATCAGCAAATATGAAGTTACATTACCATTTGTTCTTCAAAAAAGTTGGTTCAACTCCAATTTGAAATTCAAGTTCAAATTCATCTAAAGAAGTTTAAGGGAAACTCAATTTTTCTCCTAAATCTAGAGCTCAAATAAAAAACCTTTCAACATGAAAGTTGTATAACTTTTAATTCTAAGAAACTTTTGTATTGGTCGATTTTCGAGTTTCACCATGTTTTTCTCTGTAAATCTCGGTCAAACATCATTTGACCTCAGGTCAAATCCCCTAAATTTATTTTACTACATAAACCATAGCTCAATTTAAAAATCGCCCAATATGAAAGTTTTAGGGTTTTAAATTCTAAGAAACTTTTGTTTTTACCAAAATTTGATTTTCAATATAAAAATCTGTTTGATGGTCAACTCTCTTCCTTCTCTCTCCCTCACGAGTGGGCCGCAAGTGTGAGTGGACTGCTGGCGCGAGCTGGGCTGGCGGAGGTGCTTCGCGGCCCAATGCGCGGCGAGCAGAGTAGGCCTAGCGGAGGCCCAGCGAGCGAGCAGGCCTGGCGGAGGCCCAGCAAGCGTTTTAGAATTGATAAAATCAAACCAAATGCTTAACTTGACAATAGTTGTTAGTTAGCCTAGTGGTAAGACATTGTGCATTGGAGGATGAGGTCTTGGGTTCAAGTCACACTATGCCTGTTTTTTTGTTTGTTGAGATTTTTTTTTTCAATTTATCATTTTTCTCCATTCATAAATATGACTATATATTATTTGTTGATTGCGGACGTTTTATTCATGGAACTCAACACCACGGTTTGAACCTCATATTTTATTTTTGGGTCATATGGGAAATGAAACTTTTTTAATTTATGTTCGTGACGGATTTATATAAACGTTTTGTTCATGGAACTCAACACCACGGTTTGAACCTCATATTTTATTTTTGGGTCATATGGGAAATGAAACATTTTTAATTTATGTTCGTGACGGATTATATAAACGTCACAGTGTTTTGGGCCGAACCGTGACAGAATTGGAAAAACGTCACAATTTTCTGTGCTTATCTGGACTTAAGGCAAAATAGTGACGTTTTCTGAAACTGTCACCAGGATTCCGTCACAGATTAAATAGTTTCTTGTAGTGCTTCCATGCCGCTCCCGAAAATGACCCTCGTTTCTAGGGGTGACTAGGCCATTTCCGCTCTTGGAAATAAGGGTCATTTTCGGAAGGGGCGCGCAAGGCCATCCACCACTGGAAATATATTTACAGGATCGGATAAATTGCTACAGTACATCATTCAATCAACAAATGTGGTTTCTCTCCACCTGCCTCTGGAAAAAACACCCAACATTTACAAATCCTCTTCGTAGTAGTGGTGATTTCCATCTGTTTATTGCTGATGAGGCATAGAACATAGGTTCGAAGTT
>OAMR01000917.1:120838-133016 GCA_900205405.1 Echinochloa crus-galli
ATTTCTATATGGCACTGCAGGGGAGAAATCTTCTGTTGTAGAAAGAAATAGTTTTTCCAGGGAATATTATGGATGAATTTTCAGTTGTGTTTGTGCCATTATAAGTTTAGTTCCTTTGATGAATAGGGAAGACTTCGACTTTCCTCCTCCATAAAACATAAGAGTTAATTTTCCAAAGTGGAGCATTTCAGTGATATATTCTTATAGTCAAATCGTACAGCAATAGCATATGAGTACCAAAGTGTACTCTAAGCAGAAATTGTGAAACCAATCTGTGCTGGTGTTTTGCCCACTAACTCCACAAGTTGAGAATGAAGAATTTAGTCTTAAAGGCCATTGTTATTTCTGGTGACAAAATAACAACCATCAATATTCGAACAATGGCTATGATCAGCGGCAATCAATAAAATTGCTAGAAAATTTTGTGGGGTATACACATTAGACTTCCATACGCCTCCCAATCCAAAGACAGCAAGAGATAACTTCAACAAACTGATAAGAACATGGAACTTTGTCAGTGGGACTGTGGATACTCCTTATGTTTTGCGAGGGTTCCATCTGCTGCTTGCTGAGGCTGAGGTAGAAGGGAATGAGTGTATTTATTTTTGGAATAGAAAAATCTACACATTAATATTCTAATATGTCCAGAACACTACGAACTGTGTAGTCTTTATTTTGTCCAAGATATATGGTCCATGGAATGCATCAAACTTGCTTGCATATGTAAAACTTGGAAGATTATATGGGATGTCTCTTAGCATCTAGTTAGCATGAACAAGACTTTGTGAACCCTGTCTTCACAGGTTTTCTTGAAGTGAAATAGAAGACGTAAAATAGTAGATACAGGAATAGGCTTTTCCTAGAAGCATTTTAGTGCAGTCCACTGTGAAGTGCGGATTGTGTAAGGACCAAAACTTATCTTAAGAATGTACTATCAGTTTTAGTTTACAATTTTTCTTTGAGGCGATAGATATCTATGCTAATTTCTATATGGCACTACAGGGGAGAAATCTTCTGTTGTAGAAAGAATAGTTTTTTTTTCCAGGGAATATCGTGGACGAATTTCAATTATGTGTTTGTGCCATTAATTTTAGTTCCTTTGGTGAATAGGGAAGATTTCGAGAGGAATGGCCTTAGCAGCCTGATCACAGTCAATGTGAGGGATATACAAGGTGAAGGGTTCCCAGAGAAGCATCGTGCTGCTGTTGATGCTGTCTTCCTGGACTTGCCTCAGCCTTGGCTTGCAATACCTTCTGTTGGTCAAATGCTAAAGCAAGATGGTGTGATGTGCTCCTTTTCACCTTGCATTGAACAAGTGCAACGTGCTTGTGAAGCTATGAGATCATGTTTCACAGGTTGGCACTTTCTCTTACCTAAAAGCTACTTTGGAAACAAACCATTTTTTTACAATTCAAATTTCCACGATCCAGAGTCAAGTTCTGTAATGGTTCACATTTTGGTCTGAAAACATAGGTATTGTCAAATAATGGGCATGCAAACTGTTAAGCTGCTTGAGTGAGAAAAACACTACTTTTATAGTTTTCATGAAGTCCATGTTCCCCACATAGAATTGATGGTCCCACTTAAACTCAAGGATGATAACCTCTTGGATATAGAACTAATTTGAATTGAATCCTGAAAATTCTTCTAATAAAACCCTACACTCTTGATACTGAGCACAGGCTCACTAAGGTTAAGTTTTGTTGTTAAGTCAAGGTGATAAAGAGAAGCAAGACTGAGTTTACAGTGAGGAAGAAAATGTAGATTTCTCTTTGCAATGGTTTGCAAACAATAAAGCATCGTCATGGAGGGGGCAAGACACTGCTTTCTTGCCATAAACTGTACTTTGTTTCTGTGGAGGGATAATGTTTTTCCGTATTTTCTTGTGTAATGGCATTTCCAACAACTGAAGATTCACCCCGTGTCGAATCTAGGGCCTTGACAGCAGGCATAGTATAATTTTTGTCCTCTTAAATGATTAACTCTGCTGATGAACAAAAGGAAGAAGTCTATTCTTGGTCATCCAACTATTGGCCAAGTTTAGTTTTGGCCATTCAACTCCAAAACCAGAAATCTTTTCCTAAACAAAATGTCGTTTGCTTTATAAGGTGGATCTTGAACCAACTTTATTCCGTGAGCCTTCCCTTCTATTTGTATCAGCACGAGGTTCATAGTTGGGGCCTTCTCGGTGTCATTCTTTTCTGCTATGGAAAACTGAGGGTTCCTGGTACCCCTTGCCAGTTTCAGTTAAGGAACAAAGCACATGAGATTGTTAATGTCTGCCTACTCTTCCATGAGCATCTCGCTCAATTGAGGAAGAATACTTGTCTTCATTTCTTTTGCATCACGGGTAGTACTTACTCTTTAATTGGATGACAGTTCTTCTTTGAGGTGACATATATCCGTGTTAATCTCAATATGGCATTACAGGGGAGAAATCTTCTGTTGTAGAAACATCTTGCCTTTAATTAGGATAACTATAATTCCCTGATTCATTTGATCCACCTCCATAAAACATCTTGCAGTAATTCGATGATCAATCTGTGCTGGTGTTTTTCCCACTAACTCCACAAGTTGAGAAGGATTGAAGGAGTAAAATAGTAGATACAGGAATAGGCTTTTCCTAGAAGCATTTTAGTGCAGTCCACTGTGAAGTGCGGATTGTGTAAGGACCAAAACTTATCTTAAGAATGTACTATCAGTTTTAGTTTACAATTTTTCTTTGAGGCGATAGATATCTATGCTAATTTCTATATGGCACTACAGGGGAGAAATCTTCTGTTGTAGAAAGAATAGTTTTTTTTTCCAGGGAATATCGTGGACGAATTTCAATTATGTGTTTGTGCCATTAATTTTAGTTCCTTTGGTGAATAGGGAAGACTTCGAGAGGAATGGCCTTAGCAGCCTGATCACAGTCAATGTGAGGGATATACAAGGTGAAGGGTTCCCAGAGAAGCATCGTGCTGCTGTTGATGCTGTCTTCCTGGACTTGCCTCAGCCTTGGCTTGCAATACCTTCTGTTGGTCAAATGCTAAAGCAAGATGGTGTGATGTGCTCCTTTTCACCTTGCATTGAACAAGTGCAACGTGCTTGTGAAGCTATGAGATCATGTTTCACAGGTTGGCACTTTCTCTTACCTAAAAGCTACTTTGGAAACAAACCATTTTTTTACAATTCAAATTTCCACGATCCAGAGTCAAGTTCTGTAATGGTTCACATTTTGGTCTGAAAACATAGGTATTGTCAAATAATGGGCATGCAAACTGTTAAGCTGCTTGAGTGAGAAAAACACTACTTTTATAGTTTTCATGAAGTCCATGTTCCCCACATAGAATTGATGGTCCCACTTAAACTCAAGGATGATAACCTCTTGGATATAGAACTAATTTGAATTGAATCCTGAAAATTCTTCTAATAAAACCCTACACTCTTGATACTGAGCACAGGCTCACTAAGGTTAAGTTTTGTTGTTAAGTCAAGGTGATAAAGAGAAGCAAGACTGAGTTTACAGTGAGGAAGAAAATGTAGATTTCTCTTTGCAATGGTTTGCAAACAATAAAGCATCGTCATGGAGGGGGCAAGACACTGCTTTCTTGCCATAAACTGTACTTTGTTTCTGTGGAGGGATAATGTTTTTCCGTATTTTCTTGTGTAATGGCATTTCCAACAACTGAAGATTCACCCCGTGTCGAATCTAGGGCCTTGACAGCAGGCATAGTATAATTTTTGTCCTCTTAAATGATTAACTCTGCTGATGAACAAAAGGAAGAAGTCTATTCTTGGTCATCCAACTATTGGCCAAGTTTAGTTTTGGCCATTCAACTCCAAAACCAGAAATCTTTGACCACTCAACTATAAAAGCCGTTTATGCTTGGCTATCTAGCTGTTTTGTTGTGTGGCTTCGCTGACATGGATGACATATGGCATGGAACCCACACATTAGCTCTTTTTCCTCTCTTCTCTCTCCTCTTTCTCTCTTCATTTCTCTTGCTTGCCCTGGCGGCGCGATCACCATGGGTGGATGAGGCGGCTCACTAGCGGATGAACGGCGGTGGAACCTCACTAGCGAAGGGGATGGTGGTGGAAGCACGAAGCGGGGCGGGTGACGGTCGCGGGGGCCAGGGCGTGCGGGAGGCAGCCATGGAAGCCGATGAGGGCGGCTGGCCAGCGCGGGAGCCTGGGTGGGTGGGCGGCGGCCGAGCTACAACTGGCACAGGCCAGCCACGAGTGGCGTGCAGCCGAGCTGCAAGAGCGAGGACAGATGAGAGAGTGAAAGAGGGAGAGGGAGAGGGAGAGGTAATGATGACATGTGGGCCCCGCCACCACGTGGCGTCCACATAAACAAAACCACCAACCAAAACAGCTTGATGGCCAAATATGAACGGTTTTGATAGTTGGGTGGTCAATGGTTCCTGATTTTGCGATTTGATGGTCAAAACCAAACCTAAGTGATAGTTGGATGGCCAAAAATAGACTTTATCCTAAACAAAATGTCCTTTGCTTTATAAGGTGGAGCTTGAACCAACTCCATTCCGTGAGCTTTCCCTTCTATTTGTATCAGCATGAGCCTCATAGTTGGGGCCTTCTTGGTGTCATTTTTTTCCGCTATGGAAAACTGAGGGTTCCTGGTACCCCTTGCTAGTTTCAGTTGAGGAACAAAGCACATGAAATTGTTAATGTCTGCCTACTCTCTTCCATGAGCATCTTGCTCAATTGAGGAAGAATACTTGTCTTCACTTCTTTTTGTATCACGGATAGTACTTACTCCTTAATTGGGTGACAGTTCTTCAGAGGTCTGCAGGGATTATGCTCACAAAAAAGGCCATGCCATCTCAGTAGTAATATCCATGAATTTAAAATTTTAAGCTGGCGACATAGCCAATTGTACCCAACATTTGAATTTCAGTACTGCCGGCGCTCAATCTCATTAGATTCTGCTGTGTTGGTCATGCATAGCCTTAGCATAAAACTACCTTGTGGGTAGCAACCATGCTAGTATTCTACTTCCCTGGCAGCAGGGCTAAAGTAGTAGCCTGTCTTGACATATGCACCCAATATGCCCACATGAAGTCATGCGGACTAGGAAAACTGAGGGCACATTTGGTTGTGAAGGCACCCTTGCCTAACCTTGCCTTTCCAGGCAAAGCTTTGCCTTGCCTGCAGCGGAACCAAATGCGCCCTGAGAACATTCAGACTGGAAATCCAAATGTGATACAGGGCTATTTGACACTAGTGCACTGGATTATGAGCACTTGTATTCTCCGAGTGAACTAATATCAGCTATGGGAATTTAGTGCTATCCTTCATGCCTATGTTCAAGACCTGTATGTGGTTTAACTCAGACACTGAAACTATACTATACTAGAACCTGCCATTTTGGGTACCAAATTTGCGCTGGAAATGCAGAGTTATTTTCATTTCTTAGTTATGCTCCTACAATTAAAGTAGATTATGTTGCTTGGCAATTCAAGGTTCTATGTGCATACTTGTGCATGTCCCTTGAATGTTTTAATGTAGATTTATGTCATTGTTCCCTATGTATATGTATGTTCTCTGGCAAATAAATGCATGTGCTAGATATGCTGGCACCATGCGAGACAAAGAGATATGCTAGATGCACATGATTTTTCTTCATGAGTATAATTAATAATTTGCACATATCTGAATGCCATTTCATACATTGGTTGAATTGTATTATATTTGTTTATAAGTTATATAATACTTTCCATGTTTTAGGTTGCAGTATTGAACTGAAACACCTAGTAGCATTTTTTGCATGCTGTGGACCCTGCCATAGTTGTGGCTGACCAATTATATCTTTTGTTCTGCAGACATTAGAACGTTTGAAATTCTTCTTCGCACATATGAAGTAAGGGATGGCACTCTGAAGAGTGGTACTGCTGAGGAGGCTCCTATGGGCCCTCCTCCGCAGAAAAGGAAAAAGTTCGCATCAGGAGAAAACACTGGCTGTGCCCAGAATAACTCCATTTTGGTTAGGCCATGTAGCACTGCTAGAGGGCACACCGGCTACTTGACATTTGCAAGGCTTCGTGTGAAGGATAACCAAACTGAATCTTAAGGGAGGTAAAGATTAGGGGATCAGCAGATGACAGGTTGATAGGAAGTTATCCATCCTTACAGCATAGCAGCAAATGGTGCTTTCTGTCAGGAAAATCTGTTAGGGTCAAATGTTGTTTCATCTGCCCGAGGGTGTTGGTCGCCGTAACTGTACCTCTTTTTTGAGAATCCCACCAAGTGCATTTTGCAAGACTTGTTCGTTTGATGCTTTTGTCTGTGATTGTTGTATTGTGGTCATCGATAGGACGCTGCTGGCCTGCTGCATGGTTGGTGACGTTTACAAGGGTATCTAATTCTAATGAGCAGGTTCCTGATATTCCAGATGATGCTGAGCTTGCTTGTCATAGGAAAAAATAGTTTGGTTGCTAGGTGCCAACAGCCAATGTATTAATATGTGTCTTCTATTGTTATCTCCGACTAATTCATATATCTATTATCGCGGTTCTGTGTCATCGTTTGGAACATTGTTTGGTACTACCTCCGTTCGGCAAAGGATGACGTTTCGGACAGCTCTTTTGGCCTATACGCAGGCTAAAATGTTTGGTCTCAACGTCATATAAAAAAGGATAGAGGGAGTACTAAATACGGCTCTGAAACCTGAATAGCGTCTGCTTCGAATTAAAACCAGCTGCGAAATCATACATAAACAAGTAGGACGCAGCACAAGTGATTAGGCTCTTTCCATCAGTTAGGGCAGGTAGTTGTTAAAAGCAAGTCCACTCTTGTTCAAAACTCATATGTGGTTGTCGGGTGCAGCCCGAGCTATAATGAAACTATGAAAGTAACTGTAGATCTTGAATATAAATTCTCCAGTATTTCTATTGAGTAGTGATATGAACATCTGGGTAGTTTATATGTGGATGCAGTGCAGCTTCGCCACAGATACCTAATTTTCTACTCTTTCAATATATACTGATGAGCAAAGTCCTTTGAAACCTACATCCTTAGAACTCTGAAGAAAATGGACTTAGATCTCGGAAAATGTCTCAGACTATTCGAAGAAAACACCGAAGGTCCAATAGGAACCGGAGGCATCGTGAATACTACCAATTCATGTGGGTACAAGGAGCCTAGTTATTCCACCTGATCATGTGGGTACAAGGATCCTATTAGTTGTTCCACCTGGCCGGAAAGAAAAATTGTTCTACGAAAAGGAAGAAAATGTTATATGCGCCACTGGCCGCGCAAGAAAATGTTCCAAAAAAGGAAGAACATTGTTAGAAAAGAAAATTGTTGGAAGAGAAGTAAAAGTAATAGTAACAGAGAAGAATGCATCAGTATTGAGTGTCTGATTGTAGTATCTGATGTTGTAATAGAAATGTGCAGCGCATCTCCAAATACGATTTAATTTCCGAGCTGATCTGATGCTCTTGCAAGTTGCCCTCCTACGAGCGCCGCGTGCAGAATTGTTTACACTGGACCTTGGGCCTAGCTGGCAGTTGTTGGGAACATCAAGGCAAATGCAACAACGTCGTCGGACCCGATCGCATCTCTCGGAATCTCAGAATTGCCGGACGCTGATTCGCCTGTCGGCGAGGTAGAATCATAAACTATCCACCACTGCCATGTGGCCTCGCCATTAACAATTCGCCTCACACTCCATGCCTTCCGGAGAGGTGCCGCCGGCAGCTTGTCCGTTTCCATTCCTCCAACAAGATGCAGAGAAAGGTCTTCACTTCACTCTCCAGTCTGAACTATAAAGTGGAGTAAACACCTCACCTCCCAAGCAGCCAAGCACACGATCAGCTAGCTCAGCGACCTCACTAACCTCTGCCGAGCGGCCATGGGTTCGGAGGCGGCGGCGGCGGCGGAGCGGGGGCGGCCGCACGCGGTGTGCATGCCGTACCCGGCGCAGGGCCACGTGACGCCGATGCTGAAGCTGGCCAAGCTCCTCCACGCGCGGGGCTTCCACGTCACCTTCGTCAACACCGAGTTCAACCACGCCCGTCTCCTCCGCTCCCGCGGCGCCGCCTCGCTCGCCAGCGTCCCGGGGTTCCGCTTCGCCGCCATCGCCGACGGCCTCCCGCCGTCCGACGCCGACGCCACGCAGGACATCCCGGCGCTCTGCTACTCCACCATGACCACCTGCCTCCCGCACCTCCGCTCCCTCCTCGCCAGCCTCAACGACACCACCTCCGCCGACGGATCACCGCCGCCGGTGACCTGCCTCGTCGTCGACGCCGTCATGTCCTTCGGCTTCGATGCCGCCCGCGAGATCGGCGTCCCCGTCGCCGCGCTCTGGACGCCAGCGCCTGCGGCTTCATGGGCTACCGCAACTACCGCCACCTCATCGACCGCGGCCTCGTCCCCTCAAGTCCGCCGCCGACCTCGCCGACGTCCCCGGCGGCGCCCTCGCCGCCGCCGTCGCCGGCGCCCGCGGCATGTGCGCCGGCGTGCAGCTCCGCGACTTCCCCAGCTTCGTCCGCACACCGACCGCGCCGACGTCATGCTCAACTTCCTCCTCCGCGAGGCAGAGCGGCTGTCCCTCCCCGACGCCGTCATCGTCAACACCTTCGACGACCTCGAGGGCGCCACGCTGGTCGCCATGCGCGAGCTCCTCCCGCCGGTGTACCCCGTGGGCCCGCTCGTCCTCCGCGAGCGCCTTGAGATCCCCGCCGGCAGCCCGCTCGCGGGGCTGGGCTCCAACCTCTGGAAGGAGCAGGAGGGGCTCCTGGACTGGCTCGCCGGCAGGCCGCCGCGCTCCGTCGTGTACGTGAACTACGGGAGCATCACGGTGATGACGAACGAGCAGCTGCTGGAGTTCGCGTGGGGGCTCGCCGGCAGCGGCTACGCGTTTGTATGGAACGTCCGGCCGGACCTGGTGAAGGGCGACGCCGCCGTGCTGCCGCCGGAGTTCGCGGCGGCCGTGGAGGGCCGGGCGCTGCTGCCGACGTGGTGCCCGCAGGAGGCGGTGATCCGGCACGACGCGGTGGGGGTGTTCCTGACGCACTCCGGCTGGAACTCCACGCTGGAGAGCCTCTGCGCCGGGGTGCCGATGCTGAGCTGGCCCTTCTTCGCCGAGCAGCAGACCAACTGCAGGTACAAGCGCACCGAGTGGGGCGTCGGGATGGAGATTGGCGGCGAGGTGCGGCGGGACGATGTGGCGGCGATCATAAAGGAGGCCATGGAAGGGGAGAAGGGGAGGGAGATGCGGCGGCGAGCGGAGGAGTGCAAGGAGAAGGCCGTGAGGGTGACGCTGCCGGGTGGGCCCGCGGAGACCAATCTGGACAAGGTCATCGACGAGGTGCTGCTCTCCAAGAAGAAAGGACAAACTGTCGACGCGTCGTGATTGGGTGGGAGCATGGCGTAGTCCTTGTTTCTGTAACATGCGTCCTGGTTGATTATTATGCTTTCCCCTCTCCAACACTGCTGGAGCTACTGTCCCTACTATTTCAGTTTCGAATCCTGATTTTGGAAATGAACTTGATTTCTTTTATCTTTCTTGTGGGTGCGAAAGGAACGAACTTAACATGCACTACGTCAAAAATTGATATCAGAGACGCGTCTTAATAGAGATTAGTGACGGTAAAAAATCACGTCTCTGATTTTGCGTCTCTGATTAGGACAAGATTGGTGACGCATAAATCCCCGTCTCTGATATCTCACAGAGACGGTGTTTTAACTACCCACGTCTCCAATATGGGTTATCAAAGACACGAATCTATTAGACTCGTCACCACTAACAGATACCAGTGACGCATTTTGATAACCAGTGTCTCTGCTAACAGATACCAGTGACGCATTTTGATAACCAACGTCTCTACTAAGAAATACCAGTGACGCATTTTAATGACCAATGTCTCTGCTAAGAAATACCAGTGACGCATTTTGATGACCAATGTCTCTGATTATGTCAAATAGAGACGTCTTATCCAAAACACGTCACAATGAGGCATTCCTCAAGAGACACGAGTGTGCAAGAGCCGTCTCTATCCATATGCATTAATTCATCACAGGGTACAAGCATCCATCAACCACAAGTCATCCACACATAACATGAATACATACATCAATACAGCAAACAGGTTCTGAGACAAAACCACCCGTTCCCTTAGCTTATCTCTAGTTTGATACATACACCACCACATAAATTAACAGAACACTGCCCTTGTTTAATTTCGGAAAGATGGACTGCTTTGGACAATAATTTTGCTCATTTACCGATGTGCTAACCTATAGGATTGATATGGAAAGCAACTGACGATGCAACATTAAAATTGACGTTGGTTCTCACCACTAAACCAGCATTAGGTCCACAGCTACGTGAAGTCTGCAGAAATGTAGGTAAAATTCAGAGACATGATATACTTACAACAACAACAACAACAACAACATAGCCTTTTGTCCCAAGCTAGTTGGGGTAGGCTAGAGGTGAAACCCAAAAGGTCAAAAAAAAACAGAAAAAGAGTTAGAGGAAAGCAGAAAAGAAAGCAAAGATCACGGCTCAGGCACACTAATAGTGATAAAATAGTATAAAGACTATTTTAATCTTGGTATGTGGATACACCAATCCATAAGGCAACTTCTATGGAAGTTTATTGATATATGCCAAATCTATGAGGCCATATGTTGCCTGGTTACTTGATATAATTACTTCCATCTTTATCAAAATATGTTTAAGTCTGGTTATCCACAAATTTACTAACAAATTTGACTAGCCAAGGGATTTTGAAGGTGCATCAATTATAAGGCACGTTGAAGCAATGATTGGGCATTTTACTGCTTTCAGACCAAGTAGAGCAATACCAGGACCAACAGAACAGGAATCAAGGCATTTCTTACCTCTGCTGGTACGCCTCCTTCATCTCCTCGATGTACGCCTCCAATCCGTTCCAGTGGTTCGTTCTTGCCGTGGAAGTTGGCACCGTTGCCTTTCTTCATGGCCTTACCACCAATCCACTCTTTGCCCAACATGTTCACAACAGTGATGACGACGGAATGTACTTAGGAATTTTTCAAGTACATAAATTCTGCATTCAAACAAAAATATACTTAGGAATTATGTTACGGGAAAATGAATTGAAAGTAAAGTAACTATCACCCTAACTAGTCAGGATGTTACTTAAAAGAAGGATCTGAGAAGTTTAAACAAGAAAATGTCTGTCAAAGTGCTAAAAATCAGCAAAAAATAGATTGCTTATGGCGAACTAAGGATCCAGTATGTGTGATTACCCAATGTTTACTCCAAAGAAGATTTTGTTGTCCAAGAGAAATGGGAAAAAGTAGGCAAGTGAGAAGAGAGCCCGAAACAAAATATCAGTGAGGCTATGAATTTTTCACTTACCAGACTGAAACAATGCAAAAACAGAGGAGCTGGGTAAAAACTCAAAGCACTTCCTGCTAAGCCATGATCCCAGATCCTCCTATTATTGATTGTACTTCAGCAGGAACACAATGAATCTTAGTCACAGCTGCACCATATAGAGACAAAGATTAATCAGCCACAACCATGTGCACTACAATAGCTCTACCAACAGGTGTCTACCACTAGGATGATTATTGCTGAAACGTGCAGGGGAATAAGACTCACTGTGTTCCTGCTGAAGGCACTGCCAGGTAGGAAGCAGGAACTAGCAAGCACTATACTAATTCAATTGACACACACAAAAAGCCAACTTTTGTCTGCAGACAATTTCTCCATCCTTGCAATTGTACCAGGAAATACTGAAGGCTAGCTATAATGGAAAATGTAGAAGCAGATCTAAGAGAACTAGCAGGATACAAAAACTGAAATGAGTTACTTACTGTAGGGTTGTATCTGTGTAGCTTGTTCTCTATCTATAATAGCAAGGAACCTGAAAATAAAAGGAGAAATGTTGGAGTCAGGCTGGGTAAATACATCATAGCAAACTGAGGTTAACATGCAAAAAGAAAAGCAGTCATGTTCATAATCAATTTTGATTAAACTATTATATGCTCTCAATTTTGATTAAACTATTATATGCTCCATAGGCTAAGATCACAATCAATAGGCTAAGATCACACACCTACATATATGCAGAACTATTTCACAATCAATCCGAAGGATAAGACAAAATAAGAAGACATAATAGATAGGCAATAAAAGATGTGTATAAGAGACAGGTGGCACGCCACGTCG
>OAMR01000917.1:150798-164212 GCA_900205405.1 Echinochloa crus-galli
AGCATTCCTGAATTTGTTACTTTTCACCTTTGTGTTTTTGTTCATTTTTGCCGCAAAACTAGGATGGCTTGTACCATTACAAGTAACAAGTACCTTTGTTATTTTTGTCATTGCTGCTGCTGTGGTAATGTTGTTGTAGTACATATTGGAATCAATTATCTTGCTCCAAAATTCATTTAGAAAGATGGGGGACACATTTTAATTTATCAAGCGATGCTAGCACCCCTTGTGTATGTGGTTGTCGGCCTTCGTGCCGTGGTGGTTTGCCGGCCTTCGTGCCGTGTTTTTTTTGGCGGGATGGGGTTTCATAAACCTCCCCCTGCAGGGGAGGTGCTGCCAAAATTTTCATTTGACTATATATACTACTTATGTGTATGTGAAGATTCTAAACATTTTGGAATTGTGGATGTAGCCCCCGGCCGTCCCCGACTGCCCCCGGCCGCCCCCCGTCGCCCTCAGCTACGCCGGTCATCTTCCTCTTCTGTCTTGATATCGACAAATTTCGAGATATTGTCGATATCAAGGCAGAAGAGGAAGATGATCTGACATCTTTTTTACTGTAGGATACGCAACAATATTTACTCCATCAACATTCGGGAGAGTAAAATGCATAGACCATGTTGCCAGAGTATTTACTCCGCTCGTACGTTTAATGTAGACTAGTGGAATGCATTAAAGCCGTAATAATATCGCATGAGCACAGAGTTGGGAGTGTTTTTTCACCGTTGACTTGGTTACTTGCACAAAAAGGTAATCACTTGAAAATTACTCCCCAATTTTACGCGCAAAACTAACTAGAAATTACTCCCTTTCTTCAGGTGAACATGGTATGATATAGATCTGAAATTACTCCCTTTCTTCACACTAACATGGTGTGATATAGATCTGAAATTTTACCCGCCACCATTCAAGGAGATGGTATGATCCTTGCCGCCGTTCGTTCTCCGACGATGTAGATTTGACACTATTTTTTACTTCTTTTTCGTGCTGGGAGGTAAAATCCTATACAAGTGTATTCTAAGAATATTCCATCTAAGTTAATGCTTTCATGCATGCGCGCATAGTAAGGCAAGAATGAGCGAGATTTAGGAGAGAAATATTCATGCATGACAGCAATTCATGCATGTTTCATTTCTAGATCCTTTACTATATCAGGAGCATTTATTTTTAAAAAATTAGGAGTATTTTATATTGACTAGAGGAGTATTTTTAATTGACAGGATGGGTAATTTCCTATGAAGCCAATTATGAAAAAATATCTTATTTAAAAATTACTCCATGAGATTCAACAAGAATGCATTTTTTCCATTCACAAACCAATCATTAATCAATTGAAAAGAATGCATTTTTTCTTTCACCATGAGATTCAACAAGCACCGCCTGAAAATCTGAAAACAACGAAGAAAATTAAGGCAAGAATCAGTGTTTGGACCTTCAATCAAAACAACGGAATATTGGAATAATATTAGGATTGGGGGACTGACATGAGTAAATCATAGCTGCGTGAGAGACCTAAGTAGAAGCCTGCTAGCTTCTTCCACAGATGTCTCTGCAAGAAGAAAATGAGGAAAAGACAAAGCTTATCACCTCGTTGACAAGATAACATGATAAAAAAATGCATCCTCCACCGCGAGATGCAAAAGCAAAGGTCACTAATCAGATTTTTCGAACAACGAGAGCGCCAATAATGGGATCCTGCGAGCATGCAGATGGGACTAACCTGCGTGTGAGAGGGAGCTCATACCTATGCCAGCCAATACCCCTCGACGGAGCTCCCACGCCGTGCCATCTCACCAGTGCTGGAGCGTCGAGATTTGAGGAATACCGCACACCGTGCTTGGGGATGGAGGATGCAAGGGGAAGGGGGGAGCGGGGTCGCTGGGAGGCCACCACTCGCCAACCCCGTGCTCGCCGCCGCTCGTGACCGTGCTGTTCACTTCCAGGCCTTCCTCATCGCGCGCGTCGCGGGAAGCAGAGGTGCGTGCTCCGACTGGATGCCAGGACCTGGCCTCCCGCTGCCGCCGGCTATGCAGTGTCCGTGGAGAAGGGGCTTCGGGCATCGGTTTCTTCGAGGAACGGTCGCCGGCGTGGTGGTGGAGTTCTCCGCCCGGCGTAGTGGCGGCAGCAGGGGATGGGGTGTGGATTTCTCCGCCCGGGGGACGACGGAGGGGAGGGAGAATCGCTGGATTTCCGCACGGGGGAACGGGGGGAGGGTTTGTTGGTGGGCATGGATAAGATTTGGGGCGTGATTACCGGGATTTGAAGGTTCCGGACACGTGTACGTGCGATGTTTACTTCCATTTGATGCAAATTTACCCCTAGTGGCGAGTATGACGTAATTTTGCTCTATTAATTGCTATACGTAGCTGCGCCTATTGGTTTTGGCTCGCGGTGGGACCGTTTTTCTTTTTATCGCCGGTGAGTGGACGGCACCGCCGTGCGTTGAATATTATATTGTTGTTGAATATATATATAGATATTACTATATTAAAAGCCTAGGTCTTTCAATAACAAATGGAAGGCCCGGCCAACCCAACCTGCCTTCCGGTTCAACCCAACCAGCCACCTGGTGCAACCCAACCAGCAAACTGCTGACCACGTGCCTCCCGGTCAGTGCGTCCCGACACCTCCATCCGCAGCGTGCCAGCACCTGTCGCCGTCATACAAGTGGGCCCCACGACTAATATTATCTCTTCTCCCTCCTCTCTCTTGTCAATTTCAAATTATTTCAAATCTCTCTTCCTCTCTCTCCTCTCCCTCACCCCACGCCGGCGATGGCATGGCCGGCACAGCTCGAAGCTCCCTAGACGGCGGCGGCCGGTGGTTGCCGGCCCACGACAAGCGGCGCAGCAGCCATGCGCCGGCGGCTCGAGGCGTAGACAGGGGAACGGCGGCGCGGACGGCCTCCCCGGCGAGCTGCCGCCCCAGGAGAGTAGCGGTGCACGCGCGGATTGCAGCTTGCGGGAGCTCCCGGCGCGAACCTCCGCTTCGCCGGCGCCGTCGCCGTCCCGGCGTCACCAGGACCTCTCTCCCCTCGACGAGCAGTGGAAGCTCCGGTGAGGCATCGCTTCCTTCCCCATGGTGCGCGACGGATCTGCTTCGACAAGCTGATGAGGGCGCGACGGCCACCGGTGATGGGATAGGGCGGAGCGGGAACTACCGCTGCGGCTTCGTCTCCGGTGACGGCACGACTGCCGCGGCCCACCGGTCCTGCGATGGTGGCCTCAGGTTCGTCTTGAAATTCGTCTTGAATATTTGAGCTTTCTCAGATCTTTTTCCTGGATCTGTTAGATCTTGAGGTCTCCCAGCTGCTGTTCAATTTTCGTGAAGTTTCATTGAGATTCGAGAGAGTAATTTTGGTTTGAAGTCCAGTTCTTGCTCTGTTCTTCCCGTGTTCTTCCTGTGTGCAGCTGCGGCGAGCGGGGGAAGAGCGACGCGCTTCGCGAGGCGAGCAGCAGCGCAGCGCTCAGCGCAGAGGCGCTCACACCGGCGCGGCCCAGCAGCTGCGCCTGTCTCTTATACACATCTATCTTGCGGGGCAGGCGGCCCAGCCAGGAGGCCAGCGGCCCAGCAGTGCACACAGCGCAGGCCCACGCGCGAGCAGCCTGCAGGCCACCGCACCAGCAGCGGCACCGAAAGCCCAAGCAGCTCAGCTTGATTCTTCTCTGTTCGATAGCAGCACCTTGTTAATTGTTTATTCACATGACCAGGCATTATATCATTTTCGCCATTATATGCTGGTTTGCTTTAAAAATTGAGTTGCTATTCCTTCTCGGTATATTTTCCATGCCATTTTGAATTGCACAGCATGTTGCATATTAGCTAGAATATTTTCGTGATGAAATTAAGTTGAAATTTCTATGCCTTTCCATATTATTTTCTATGACATTATCCTAAACATATGTGATAGATTTGTCTATGTTTTTATGAATATGTGCTAGGTTTCTATGGCATTTATTTTGATGGAAAAATCATAGCATCTTGCCAAGTTTCCATTCAGATTAACTAGCTTTCCTGTGTGATGTGACCTGGTTGGTAGCAATTAATTGGCTTTTTTGTGCAATTAATTCATATGCCTGCAGGTCCATGTTTTTGTGATTTTCCCAAAATTCGATTCTTATGCAAATTTCCTCCTGATTGTTGCTGGATTTGAGTACTGTAACGCCAACATGGCCCTGGAATTTGTGCTGGATTGTCCTTGGATTCTATGATTTTTTTTCATTGTTTCTCTAGCGACGATGTGTTGTGTAGGTCCAAGTTCTTGCCTTCATTGTTTTAGCATAGATATTTATTGCAGATTGTCATGGAGCTTGTTTTAGCATATATAGTGTTTGTTTTAGCATATATAAGTGGCTGTTTTAGCATAGATACTGGAGAACTAAGCCGGACATTTCTGCGTGCTACCCCTGATGAATTCTTGTTTCTATGATTTTACTAATGTTTATATGATTGCTCTAACCAGTTTTGTTTAGCATATATATTGTCTGTTTTACGTCCTGCATTTTGAATCATTTTGAATCCTCCCGTTCTCTCTCCTCCCATATTCTCTCTCCATGGCGACGATGGGGCGAGATCCCGGCGGCGCGACGGAACTTTGTGCTTCAAATATTCTTTCTTATTCCACATATCTGCGCGTGGCCTCCAGTGCTCCTCGATGGGCGGCGGCGTGAGTAGAAGGTGGCGGCGGGACGACTAGAGCAGCCGGCCTCTCTCGGCGGCGGCATGTGGCCATCGCCGGCGTCCAGATCCTCTACGGCGCAACACATCCCCGGCGCGTGATGCTCGTCAGTCCCTGCAGCGTGGTGTGACTGCAGGCTGGACCTCACCGACGGCCCGAGCAGATGCAGCTATATGCCTGGGATTCGAATTATTGGTGGTGTTGTAGCCTTCATTAATGTTGTATCTGTTGGATTTTGGATCCTCTCTCGCACTATATGACTAGGGTGCCTCGGGTAGCATATATATTGTCTGTTTTAGCATAGATATTTATTGCAGATTGTCATGGAGCTTGTTTTAGCATATATATTGTCTGTTTTAGCATAGATATTTATTGCAGATTGTCATGGAGCTTGTTTTAGCATATATATTGTCTGTTTTAGCATAGATATTTATTGCAGATTGTCATGGAGCTTGTTTTAGCATATATATTGTCTGTTTTAGCATAGATATTTATTGCAGATTGTCATGGAGCTTGTTTTAGCATATATATTGTCTGTTTTAGCATAGATATTTATTGCAGATTGTCATGGAGCTTGTTTTAGCATATATATTGTCTGTTTTAGCATAGATATTTATTGCAGATTGTCATGGAGCTTGTTTTAGCATATATATTGTCTGTTTTAGCATAGATATTTATTGCAGATTGTCATGGAGCTTGTTTTAGCATATATATTGTCTGTTTTAGCATAGATATTTATTGCAGATTGTCATGGAGCTTGTTTTAGCATATATATTGTCTGTTTTAGCATAGATATTTATTGCAGATTGTCATGGAGCTTGTTTTAGCATATATATTGTCTGTTTTAGCATAGATATTTATTGCAGATTGTCATGGAGCTTGTTTTAGCATATATATTGTCTGTTTTAGCATAGATATTTATTGCAGATTGTCATGGAGCTTGTTTTAGCATATATATTGTCTGTTTTAGCATAGATATTTATTGCAGATTGTCATGGAGCTTGTTTTAGCATATATATTGTCTGTTTTAGCATAGATATTTATTGCAGATTGTCATGGAGCTTGTTTTAGCATATATATTGTCTGTTTTAGCATAGATATTTATTGCAGATTGTCATGGAGCTTGTTTTAGCATATATATTGTCTGTTTTAGCATAGATATTTATTGCAGATTGTCATGGAGCTTGTTTTAGCATATATATTGTCTGTTTTAGCATAGATATTTATTGCAGATTGTCATGGAGCTTGTTTTAGCATATATATTGTCTGTTTTAGCATAGATATTTATTGCAGATTGTCATGGAGCTTGTTTTAGCATATATATTGTCTGTTTTAGCATAGATATTTATTGCAGATTGTCATGGAGCTTGTTTTAGCATATATATTGTCTGTTTTAGCATAGATATTTATTGCAGATTGTCATGGAGCTTGTTTTAGCATATATATTGTCTGTTTTAGCATAGATATTTATTGCAGATTGTCATGGAGCTTGTTTTAGCATATATATTGTCTGTTTTAGCATAGATATTTATTGCAGATTGTCATGGAGCTTGTTTTAGCATATATATTGTCTGTTTTAGCATAGATATTTATTGCAGATTGTCATGGAGCTTGTTTTAGCATATATATTGTCTGTTTTAGCATAGATATTTATTGCAGATTGTCATGGAGCTTGTTTTAGCATATAGTGATGATCATACACATTTCAATAGGTATCTATGACATTTGAATGCCGGCGGAATCATAGAAACCATACAAATTGTCAATAGCATATATGCAATATCAATATGTTCCTATGCAATATCAATAGCTTACTATGCAATACCAATAGGTTCCTATGCAATATTAATGTGTTCCTATGCGATATCACTAGGTTCGTATGCAATATCAATAGGTTTATATGCAATATCAATGTAGCAGCCATCAATCAACAGAAATACAAAACCATGTTCAAAGTTGAAGGTTCTATCCATTCATCCATGCTCCAGCCAGTCATCCACTCATCCATAGCAAATTAGAGAGCCTCGTGATGCATAAGGTTATGGATCTCTTAAGAAAACTAAAATGGATCTCAAACTGTGCACGAAAATGTCAGGAAACTAGTGGTGAAACCCGTTTGTGAATTGGAGATTCGAGTGAAGAATTATCGCGAAAATAGTAGAAATCACGTTGGTTTGCATGCATGTATGTGTGCGTCAGATGGTGTACATGGCGCGTCAGGTGGCAAGTACTCTCTTTTGGTTTGAAGTGTTTCTACGACATTCGGCGAGGACTATATGACTATAGTGCTGGTTTATACGAGATTTTTACATGTTCCTATGCAATATCAATAGCTTACAATGTAATATCAATAGGTTCCTATGCAATATTAATGTGTTCCTATGCGATATCACTAGGTTCGTATGCTATATCAATATGTTTATATGCAATATCAACAGGTTTATATGCAATATCGATAGGTTTATATGCAATATCGATAGGTGTCTATGACATTTGAATGTCGGCGAAATCATAGAAACCGTACAAAATTGCATACAAATCCCACCGAAAGTCGTAGATTTTTAAAATACAAAATTTTAAGAAAATATATTCAAAATGGATCTCAAACTGTGCACGAAAATGTCATGAACCCATTGGTGAAACCCGTTTTTGAATTGGAGATTCAAGTGAAGAATTATCGCGTAAATAGTAGGATTCCCGTTGTTTTGCATGCATGCATGCGTGCGTCAGACCGTGGGCTGTGGCAGGTAACACCTTTTATGTTTGAAATGTTCATATGTCTTTTGGCGACAAATATATGCATGTTTACATGGTTTGTACGACATTTTCTCCTGGCTTCTGAGCTCGGCTGATCGAGCGGGGCCGCGAGCGGCGCGGGGCGCCGCGAGTGGCCCCGCGAGCACGTGTCCTAGGCCTTGCTGGTGGGTTGGTGGGTGGCTTGAGCTGGTGGGTAGGTTGGTTGGCCGGGGCTTCCAATAGTTATTGGAAGCCCTGGGCTCCAATAGTCGCGTGCTATATATATATATATATATATATATATATATATATATAGTCTAATGAGCCAGCCTACCTCCCACACAACCGGTTCCCCTACTCATCCCCACCCGACCGGTCAGATCCCGCCCCGGGCGCCTTCCTCGTGCGGGAGCCGCGAGCGCGCGGCGACCGAGACCGAGACCGGCGGGCGGCGAGCGGGAGCCACGAGCGTCTTCTGGCCGGCCGGCATCTCCGCGGAGGGTCTATCGGTGATCCCCCTCACTCCCTCGCCAGTAGCCTCGCCGAGCAACGGCGGCCTATGCGAGCCAGCGCGTGGGCTGCGCCATGGGGGCACCGAGGTGGAGGCTGAGGTGCCGACGAGGGGACTGCAAGCAGGGCGTGCCGCGAAGAGGCGAGCAGAGCCAGGGGCTGCACCGGCACGCGCGCTGGGAATCGTGCGGGGAGTGGCGGCGCTCGGTGAGCAGGAGCCGCGCACAGAGCACGAAAGGCTACACAGGTGATTCAATCCCCCTAACCTTCTCCATCAGTAAAATCCACGAAGAGATCTATCCAGTAGCCTGGTCGACATGGGGGGAAATCGAGATCTGTGCTGCTTGGTTCGGTGTGTCCCTGGGAGATCCTCGCAATTTTGGCGCTCCTGCCCATCTGTACTCGAGCACATGTGGCCAAATCAACCTCCATGAAGTCTCAAATCGACAAAGGCTTGAAAATTGAGAGAAATTGGACATCCGCTGCTAACAGTAATGACGCATGAATCTATGACGGAGATGGATTCAGTAATACAACCATGGATTCACGTGTTCAGTAATGATGAACATATTTTAGCTAGGATTCTGATTAGTGGGGCAGTGATGTGTGACTATTTTGTATGGGCGCCGCCATGATCAGTAAATTCAGTAGTTGTGTGGTAGAAAAAGTATATTTGTTCCAATGAGTTTCCTACTTCAATAATATTTTCTGGTCCATGCCATATATGCATGCTTACTGCTTAGACTTGTTCAGTGATGATACATCTTTGCTCGGTAAATCTTCAAGTTTGGTAGCTCAGTAATACATGGATTCGGTAACTGCTTGCTGTTTTCAGTTATCCATTTGCTTCAGTAAAAAGAGATGCAGGTAGCGTGTTGCTCTTCAGTTATCTAAATTAAACTGGAATGATCATCTGACACATGTAACTTCTATTGTTTTTTTCTACAATTACACTGAGTGAACACTTGCAATTGTTGACCTTTTTTATCTGAAATTAAACTGGAATGATCACCTGTCACCTACAACTGATACTGTTTTTTCTGCAATTGCACTGAGTGAATACCTGGAATTGTTGACCTTTTTTGATCTGAAATTAAACGGGAATGATCACCTGTCACCTGCAACTGATATTGTTTTTTTCTGCAATTGCACTGAGTGAACACCTGCAATTGTTGACCCTTTTTGATCTGAAATTAAACTGGAATGATCACCTGTCACCTGCAACTGATACTGTTTTTTTCTGCAATTGCACTGAGTGAACACCTGGAACTGTTGACCCTTTTTGATCTGAAATTAAACTGGAGTGATCACCTGACATCTGCAACTGATACTGTTTTTTCTCTGCAATTGCACTGAGCAAACACCTGCAGTTGATGATCCACTTTTGATCTAAAATTATACTGGAATGATCACTTGCCACCTGTAACTCATACTGCTTTTTTCTGCAATTACACTGAATGTACACCTGCAATTGGTGATCCACTTTTGATATGAAATTAAATTGGAGTGATCGATTGCCACCTGCAACTAATACTATTCTTTTCTGCAATTGCACTGAGTGAGCACCTGCAATTGATGATCCACTTTTGATATAAAATTAAACTAGAGTGATCACCTGCCACCTGTAACTGATATCACTTTTTTCCGCAATTGCACTGAATGAACACCTGCAATTGATGACCCACTTTTGATCGAAATTAAACTTGAGTGATGACCTGCCACTTGCAACTGATTCTGTTTTTTCTCTGCAATTGCACTGAGTGAACACCTGCAATTGATGACCCACTTTTGATCTGAAATTAAACTGAAATCATCGCTTGCCACCTGCAACTGATTCTATTTTTTATCTGCAATTGCACTAAGTGAACACCTGCAATTGTTGACTTTTTTGTCTGAAATTAAACTGTAATGATCACCTGCCACCTACAATTGATACTGTTTTTTTCTACAATTTGCACTGAATATACACCTGCAATTGTTGATCTATTTTTAATCTGAAATTAAACTTGAGTGATCACCAGCCACGCAACTGATACTATTTTTTCTTTGCAATTGCACTGAGTGAACACCTGCAATTGATGATCCACTTTTGATCTGAAAATTATCTATAGTGATCACCTGCCACCTGTAACTGATACTGTTTTTTTTTTGCAATTGCACTAAGTGAACACCTGCAATTGATAATTTATTTTAGATCCGAAATTAGACCGAAGTAATCACCAACCATATGTAACAGATACTATTTTTTTCTTTGTAATTATATTGAGTGAACACATGATTCACTTTTGATATGAATATTAATTGGAGTGATTACCTGCGGACGTGGGAGAGAGAAGCCATAAAACTTTTGAGTGCCGAGGAATACCGGGTCCCACCATATGAGCGCCCTTGAAACAATGGACCAGAAAGCACCGTGAGTTAAAATATCTTGACCGTGTTTAGATGTTGGTTTTGGATGGGTGAATTTGGAAGTATGATGTCACATCATAATCATTGCGCCACCGGAGCATTTCGTTTGTATATGCGAAAAAATTATTAATTAGGCTCAAAATGTTCATCTCGTAGAGTACAACAAAACCGTGTAATTAGTTTTTGATTTTATCTATATTTAGTACTCCATACATGTTATGACATTTTGATGTGATGAGAATTTTTTTTTTGCATAGTAAATTTGGGAGTAGAAATTCTGGATCCGCCTTACGCGTCGGTCCCATCCCATATATGCTTTGATAAACGTGACAAGAGCCAAACCGATGTTATCTCTTCGTACTTACGTGGAAGTGACACGTTGATACTAGGAGCCAGCAACCAGCTCCATCTGGCATCTGGTGGGCCCTGCATGCATGCGCTTAGCGGCAGCAACAGCTATGACTCTGTGGGGCCCCTGTCCTCCGCCTGGCTCGCTCAGCGGCGCTGCTAGCTTTTGCAGCGCGTGGGCCGCTGCCCATGCGGCGTTCCTCCGTCAGCTCTACCTCCCGCGCGGGCACGTGAGCTTGCAAGCCTGCGCCTTGCCTCTGCTACGTGGGGCCGGCTGGTCGGCCTGGCCCACTGCCTTGTGCGGCGCGCAGCTCGTGCGGCCAGGCGGGGCGCGCGAGAGCTAACGTGCAGCGCGCGTGGGCTGGCGCGTCGGGTGGGGGCGCGGGCGCGCCGGGTGGAGCGCGCCGTGGATTTTTGGGTCTGTGCATCCTAGCACACAGAATGTACTGGATGTATTTTAGCCTCGTCCTATATATATATAATATGTATATTACACACCTGGGTGTATCGGCGGCAGCGGATGCACCGTCTACCGAGCGTCCGAGCCATCCTACCTCACACCGACCCGTTCCCCCACCCGACCCCGTCAGACCCGCTCCCCTCCTCCCCGATCTGCTCCAGCCCCCTCCGCCTCGCGCTTCCTTCCTCGACCGCGAGCCGCGAGCACGCGGAGTGCGGCCCCGGCAACCGCAAGACCGAGATCGGCGGGCGGCGGACGACGGCCGCGAGTCGAGACGGCGGCAGGCGAGCGGCGACTGCGAGCTCTCTCCGACGAGCGGCGGCCGCGAGTGCGGCGAGCGACAGCTGCGAGCGTGCCGGAGCGCGGCGAGCGCGAGCCATCTCCCGTGAGCGAGGTCCACCCCCACATCTACGGCGACGCATGCCCAAGTGCGGACGCTCGTCAGCGGCAGTGCACGCTGCTCCCCTCCGGCCGCGTTGGGCCTGCATCACGCGAGAGGCGGCCAGGCGCTGCAAGGGGCTGAGCGGGAGCAGCACGTCTCTCGTGCACCGGCGTCGTGGCGGCTGGTAGCCTCCAGCCTCCTCGACCTCCCTGCACAACGAGCATCTCGCACTAGTGCAGGTAAACCGTTCGACGATATGCCACTGAGGCAGCAGCTGCTGTATTAGTGCTCGTCATGCTGCAAAAATTGATTCTCTCTCTTTGCAGATTTGGAGATAGCTATAACCGAATACTATTTTGGTACCCGACCCAGCTAGTGCTCACGATGGTTGAAAAATTAATTCTCCCTCTCTGCTTTTTGTGTTGGACAACCCATTCTAGATGGCCGGTACTGAGGGAGGTGAAGGCCGTGAGGTTTGAGTGCAGCAGCAAAAATCGGCCAGCAGGGGGGCGAGCTGGGTAGCGTGCGCGTGGGAGCCAGCAGCGCGCAGCGGGTGGCAATGCGCGGGGGCAGCAGTACGCGCGCACACGAGTGGGTCAGGACGCAGTGAGGTTGCAGGTGGCTAGCAGGCAGTGAGGGTGCACAACTCCGCGTTGGGTCAAGTTGGGAGTTCCATCCCACTGAATCAGCTCTCTGAAAACTGCCTTATATTCAGTAAATTCAATAGTTCAGAAGCGCCGTTAGATGTATTTTTGGGTCATGGAGTTTGGAAGTTCGGTAGTTTGTCTTCCTTGCATGTGCATCTGGACAAATATGATATGAGTATAGTTTGCTAACTAGAAAGGATGGCATGCACATAGGTACTGGTACTAACATATTTAGATTCTGAATTCACGGGATTTTTTATGCATTGATATTGTTTTCCACCAGCATTCTACATGGCTTCAGTGAATATAGTATGCACCCAGCTTGTGACAGTGTGACCTCTCCTGATACGAGTATAGATGCTTTGGCTGCAGGTGTTCTGAATTCTGATGTGTGTTCCAATGCTCTCTTCCTGTTTCTTGTTTCTCCCCAAGATTGAAACTAAAAGAGATTGAAGAGCAGCTTGCAGACCCCAACCTGAACGCAGCTTGCAGAGCACCTGTGTCAAGGTGTTGAGCGCCAGGCCCTCTAAAACATAGGTGCTTGTGGTTCATTTGTTTTAGCTGCTGCATTATATGAGTTCTTGATACTACTGATGCGTGGGGATTAATTTTATCAAATGATTATTACTTGAAGTTATGGAGTAAAGGGTGGTTCAGAATTTTGATGTCATGGCTTTGCTAACTGAACTAGCATTTGTGTACCTTTTCTGAAATTCTGTCATTATCCCCTCTTCTAAATTATGAATATTGAAGGCTTAGGTCCTATGTTGTGAATCATTTGTGCAACCGATAGTGCTAGATTAGCTATATGTTTTGATAGATTAATAAGCTGGTGCACAATTGATCTAAAGGCTCCAGTTATATACAGAGACATAACAATTAAATTGGCATGGCCATTCTAGCCTAGTTTAATAATTTCGGTGTCCTTTGCTTTCCGATTCTAGACTAGGCTCATCAGTCCACATACTACAAAAGAAGATTAAAACTGCTCTGTGGATGACTTGTGCTTTGTACGGTAGCATCCCGGTGAGGGGTCAGTGGCGCCATGTCTGATTTCGTCGACATTGTAGAGCTCCCCACAAGCAGATGACGATGCAGGCCGCAGGCGTGCAGGCATGAGTGATGGCGACGGCAATCTGTGCGGACGAGGCCCCAGTACAGCGGTCATAGGGCATAGTGCTACTATTATGTGGATTTTTTTTCCTTTCTGAACTACCATATTAGTGGACTATTTATGCACAAGA
>OAMR01000917.1:178079-197795 GCA_900205405.1 Echinochloa crus-galli
TTTTTTTGCATAGTAAATTTGGGAGTAGAAATTCTGGATCCGCCTTACGCGTCGGTCCCATCCCATATATGCTTTGATAAACGTGACAAGAGCCAAACCGATGTTATCTCTTCGTACTTACGTGGAAGTGACACGTTGATACTAGGAGCCAGCAACCAGCTCCATCTGGCATCTGGTGGGCCCTGCATGCATGCGCTTAGCGGCAGCAACAGCTATGACTCTGTGGGGCCCCTGTCCTCCGCCTGGCTCGCTCAGCGGCGCTGCTAGCTTTTGCAGCGCGTGGGCCGCTGCCCATGCGGCGTTCCTCCGTCAGCTCTACCTCCCGCGCGGGCACGTGAGCTTGCAAGCCTGCGCCTTGCCTCTGCTACGTGGGGCCGGCTGGTCGGCCTGGCCCACTGCCTTGTGCGGCGCGCAGCTCGTGCGGCCAGGCGGGGCGCGCGAGAGCTAACGTGCAGCGCGCGTGGGCTGGCGCGTCGGGTGGGGGCGCGGGCGCGCCGGGTGGAGCGCGCCGTGGATTTTTGGGTCTGTGCATCCTAGCACACAGAATGTACTGGATGTATTTTAGCCTCGTCCTATATATATATAATATGTATATTACACACCTGGGTGTATCGGCGGCAGCGGATGCACCGTCTACCGAGCGTCCGAGCCATCCTACCTCCACACCGACCCGTTCCCCACCCGACCCCGTCAGACCCGCTCCCCTCCTCCCCGATCTGCTCCAGCCCCCTCCGCCTCGCGCTTCCTTCCTCGACCGCGAGCCGCGAGCACGCGGAGTGCGGCCCCGGCAACCGCAAGACCGAGATCGGCGGGCGGCGGACGACGGCCGCGAGTCGAGACGGCGGCAGGCGAGCGGCGACTGCGAGCTCTCTCCGACGAGCGGCGGCCGCGAGTGCGGCGAGCGACAGCTGCGAGCGTGCCGGAGCGCGGCGAGCGCGAGCCATCTCCCGTGAGCGAGGTCCACCCCCACATCTACGGCGACGCATGCCCAAGTGCGGACGCTCGTCAGCGGCAGTGCACGCTGCTCCCCTCCGGCCGCGTTGGGCCTGCATCACGCGAGAGGCGGCCAGGCGCTGCAAGGGGCTGAGCGGGAGCAGCACGTCTCTCGTGCACCGGCGTCGTGGCGGCTGGTAGCCTCCAGCCTCCTCGACCTCCCTGCACAACGAGCATCTCGCACTAGTGCAGGTAAACCGTTCGACGATATGCCACTGAGGCAGCAGCTGCTGTATTAGTGCTCGTCATGCTGCAAAAATTGATTCTCTCTCTTTGCAGATTTGGAGATAGCTATAACCGAATACTATTTTGGTACCCGACCCAGCTAGTGCTCACGATGGTTGAAAAATTAATTCTCCCTCTCTGCTTTTTGTGTTGGACAACCCATTCTAGATGGCCGGTACTGAGGGAGGTGAAGGCCGTGAGGTTTGAGTGCAGCAGCAAAAATCGGCCAGCAGGGGGGCGAGCTGGGTAGCGTGCGCGTGGGAGCCAGCAGCGCGCAGCGGGTGGCAATGCGCGGGGGCAGCAGTACGCGCGCACACGAGTGGGTCAGGACGCAGTGAGGTTGCAGGTGGCTAGCAGGCAGTGAGGGTGCACAACTCCGCGTTGGGTCAAGTTGGGAGTTCCATCCCACTGAATCAGCTCTCTGAAAACTGCCTTATATTCAGTAAATTCAATAGTTCAGAAGCGCCGTTAGATGTATTTTTGGGTCATGGAGTTTGGAAGTTCGGTAGTTTGTCTTCCTTGCATGTGCATCTGGACAAATATGATATGAGTATAGTTTGCTAACTAGAAAGGATGGCATGCACATAGGTACTGGTACTAACATATTTAGATTCTGAATTCACGGGATTTTTTATGCATTGATATTGTTTTCCACCAGCATTCTACATGGCTTCAGTGAATATAGTATGCACCCAGCTTGTGACAGTGTGACCTCTCCTGATACGAGTATAGATGCTTTGGCTGCAGGTGTTCTGAATTCTGATGTGTGTTCCAATGCTCTCTTCCTGTTTCTTGTTTCTCCCCAAGATTGAAACTAAAAGAGATTGAAGAGCAGCTTGCAGACCCCAACCTGAACGCAGCTTGCAGAGCACCTGTGTCAAGGTGTTGAGCGCCAGGCCCTCTAAAACATAGGTGCTTGTGGTTCATTTGTTTTAGCTGCTGCATTATATGAGTTCTTGATACTACTGATGCGTGGGGATTAATTTTATCAAATGATTATTACTTGAAGTTATGGAGTAAAGGGTGGTTCAGAATTTTGATGTCATGGCTTTGCTAACTGAACTAGCATTTGTGTACCTTTTCTGAAATTCTGTCATTATCCCCTCTTCTAAATTATGAATATTGAAGGCTTAGGTCCTATGTTGTGAATCATTTGTGCAACCGATAGTGCTAGATTAGCTATATGTTTTGATAGATTAATAAGCTGGTGCACAATTGATCTAAAGGCTCCAGTTATATACAGAGACATAACAATTAAATTGGCATGGCCATTCTAGCCTAGTTTAATAATTTCGGTGTCCTTTGCTTTCCGATTCTAGACTAGGCTCATCAGTCCACATACTACAAAAGAAGATTAAAACTGCTCTGTGGATGACTTGCCACCAGCAACCTTTTTTTCTGCAATTGATGACATTTTTTGATATGAAATTAAACTGGTGTGATCACCTGCCACCTATTGCACTGAGTGAACACATGTAACTGATGATCCACTCTTGAGTTGAAATAAAATTGGAGTGATCACCTGCCACCTGCAACTGTCTTTTTCTACAATTGCACTGAGTGAACACCTGCAATTGATGATCCACTTTTCATCTGAAATTCAACTGGAGTGATCACCTGCCACCTGCAACTCATACTGCTTTTTTCTGCAATTGCACTAAGTAAATACCTGCAATTGATGATCCACTTTTGATCTGAAATTAAACTGGAGTGCACCTACCACCTGCAACTGATACTGCCTTTTCTCTGCAATTGCACTGAGTGAACACATGCAATTGATGACCTACTTTTGATTTGAAATGAAACTAGAGTGATCACCTGGCACCTGCAACTGATACTGTTTTTTCTCTGCAATTGCACTGAGTGAACACCTGCAATTGATGACCTACTTTTATTCTGAAATTATACTATAATGATCACCTAGAATGATCACCTATCACCAGCAACTCATACTGCTTTTTTATGCAAATGCACTAAGTAAATACCTGCAATTGATGATCCACTTTTGATCTGAAGTTAAACTGGAGTGCACCTGCCACCTGCAACTGATACTGTTTTTTCTCTGCAATTGCACTAAGTGAACACCTGCAATTGATGACCTACTTTTGATTTGAAATTAAACTGGAGTGATCACCTGGCACTTGCAACTGATATTGTTTTTTCTCTGCAATTGCACTGAGTGAACACCTGCAATTGTTGACCTACTTTTATTCTGGAATTATACTAGAATGATCACCTACCACCTGTAACTCATACTGTTTTTTTCTGCAATTGCACTGAATGTACACCTGCAATTGATGACCCACTTTTGATGTGAAATTAAACTGGAATAATCACCTGCCACCTGCAACTCTTTGTTTTCTGCAATTGCACTGAATGTACACCTGCAATTGATGACCCACTTTTGATCTGAAATTAAACTGAAATGATCAGCTGCCACCTGCAACTGGTACTGCTTTTTTCTGCAATTGAACTGAATGTACACCCGCAATTGTTGACCTTTTTTTCTATAATTAAATTGAAATGATCACCTGCAACTGGTACTGCTTTTTTCTGCAGTTGAACTGAATGTACACCTGCAATTGTTTAAATGATGTGTTGCAACTAGACCATTGCATCAGTGGCAATTAGTAACATTTTTTATCATAATTTTAGCAAAAATACACACCCTTTTTCGAATTTTAGCACAAACGTACACCCTTTCTCGTGCTGCAACTTAACCGCTCAATTAGTAGTAATTTTTTTATGGTTGTGTTGCAACTGGTAAGATGCAATTGGTTCTAGTTTTGTACCTTACTTTTTTCTTTTTTTATGGGCCAATGGTCATGCACTCATTCTGTTCAATGCGTCTCGTTGAATGGGTACCCTATCCCACGTTGCTGAACTCTTATTATATAGCTGAACTCTTGTAATTTTCAACCCATTGCTCGATCACCTTCAGTTTTAAGCACCGCATTCATTGGTGAACTCAAATTATTGCACCTGGATGTTTTTCTTGGCCTATGGTTCGTGTGCAAACAGTAGACTTTATAAAAAGATTTTCTGTGTGCGTTGGTTTGATGAAAGTTCCGTGTGGTTTGGAATATCTGACGGCTGGAGGCTAGAGCGCCTATGCATAGACGCATGGTGCGATGCCTGGTGCTTAGCTCTGTTTACTTCCAGTTGCTTGGTTGATGTTACTGTCAGTTTTGTCAGTCCGTGTTCATCATCAGCCTAGATATTCAGTTCCTCTCCTTCGCATCTGTTATAAACGCGCAGCCGGATTCGACCTAGGCCCGGGTACCTACGGGCCAGCGCGACATAAAGCCCAGGTCCAACAGAGCAACAACCAACAATGCTCAGGCCTAACTCAACCCAAAAGACTAGCCTGATAGGTGAGGACTGCCCTCGCCTTACATGTTGTGCTCCCCCATCATTAATTTTCGATATGGGACTAAACCTAACAATCTCCCCCGTCACACATCGGACCCAACTCTTCCATTAGAAGAGGCTATCACAGGTCCCAGAGTTTTTAAATTCTCCAGTGGAGGCACCTGGAGACTTTCACGGGCTCCCCCGTCATAAATGTGACCACTGAGATTTTTCTTAGGTTTCACGACCTTCGGCTCTGATACCACTTGTTATAAACGCGCAGCCGAATTCGGCCTAGGCCCGGGTACCTACGGGCCAGCGCGACATGAAGCCCAGGTCCAACGGAGCTACAACCAACAATGCTTAGGCCTAACTCAACCCAAAAGACTAGCCTGATAGGTGAGGACTGCCCTCGCCTTATATGTTGTGCTCCCCATCATCAATTTGCCGTTGCACCCACGGGCCAGCGCAACATTCAGCCCAGGTCTAACGGAGCAACAACCAATAATGCTCAGGCCTAACTCAACCCAAAAGACTAGCCTGATAGGTGAGGACTGCCCTCGCCTTATATGTTGTGCTCCCCATCATCAATTTCCATCATCATTTTCGATGTGGGACTAAACCTAACAATCTCCCCCGTCACACATCGGACCCAACTCTTCCATTAGAAGAGGCTATCAACAGGTCCAGAGTTTAAATTCTACAGTGGAGGCACTTGGAGACTTTCACGGGCTCCCCCGTCATAAATGTGACCACTGAGATTTTTTTATAGGTTCCTCGACCTTCGGCTCTGATACCACTTGTTAGCAAATAATGCAGAAACAAGATCGAACACGAGACACAGTTTAACGTGGAAAACCCGTACGGGAAAAAACCACGGAAGACAATCACTATTGAGGAGAGTTTACAAGTAGGGATGATACATGGCTTATCTGTCTTGCCTTGTCTTGTCTTGTCTTGTCTTACCCTACCATCTACATAGGCTACCCTACCGTCTACATAGGCTTTCATATATATAGGCGGCTCACACACCCATGCTTGGTTGCGTTACCAAGGTGGGACTAAACTGTGCACTTCTGAGAGAAACCACAGCATGATGGGCCTACGCTTCGCTCCGGCCCAAGCCTGGCCTATATCGTAGATGTGAATTTGGAACATATCCAACAAACTTCACCTTGAGACAAATTCCTCTTGTAGACGAATAATAACCCTCCATATTCAAATCTTGAATGCCAATGTCCATCGGACTAACCAATGAGTAAGATCACTTGAGTATTCTACCCAACACTTCATAGGAAGCAAAAATTGAGCCAATAACCAATAGGTCCAAAATCACACAGCTATCAACAACGCAGATGAACAATCTGGGTCTTTAACAAATTCATAATCCCAGCAAAAATCTGAGTCTGTGCAATTGACCTTGAAGGCGAATAATAATAACGCTCAATCATCAAATGACATAAAGTCACAATATCACCCGTGGCATAAATATCCAGTGAAGAACTCAATTACTGCTCCATTTAAAACACGGTTCAGATGTAGGCATAAATGTGCAACCAACGGTATAAACTTCTGCAATAGACCTGAGCGGACGTCTCCACCTTGAACAACAAACGTACTGAATGCTAGTACAAAACGTTGTAGTATCTATGCAGTAACTTTGACTAAATCCCTCAACATGAGCAAAGACAACAATAAACGTACTGCTCCCGCAATACACTGTAGTATCTGAATGTTGTTGAAACATCAAGATGACTCAAAGTGATCCAATAATAATCCCAACATCTCCTCAAAATCTCAATATGTCTCAGTAGCGGAATTCATATATCATAGAAGCTATATGAAAGAAATAACCAGAAGAATATAATCTGTAGTAAATAATCTAGAAACGTTATTGTGTAACTCTAGCAATAACTTGCAGCCTGGTACACTTCGTGTGTACATCCAGCGAGCAACTCTGGAAACCTTCTGGTAGATCTTCACGGTGGCCGGTAGCAAAATTCTGATAAATGATTTTCCTCGGCACCGGACCGAGCGACGACGGCGCTGAGAACTCCGAACCCATTTTTTTTTACGTGATCTCGTACCAAGCTCTGATACCACTTGTTAGCAAATAATGCGATGAATTTGATCCGACTGGCGACGCGACGAATAAAACTGAGACCCTAATATATTTTTTAGATAATCTCGTGCCAAGCTCTGATACCACTTGTTATAAACGCGCAGCCGGATTCGACCTAGGCCCGGGTACCTATGGGCCAGCGCGACATAAAGCCCAGGTCCAACAGAGCAACAACCAACAATGCTCAGGCCTAACTCAACCCAAAAGACTAGCCTGATAGGTGAGGACTGCCCTCGCCTTACATGTTGTGCTCCCCCATCATTAATTGCACGGTACTTCTTTTTTGTTGTTGTATGTATGGAACTGAGTAGGTGCTGAATGTGTTTGTGAACTTAGCTGAGTATATACCTGGACAATCATCTAGGTCCAACTATTTTATTATTTGATAGATTTTGGTATATGTCACAAATATCCAGCCACCATGACTTTTTTCCCACATACCACTAATGAAAATTTACTACTTTTAATTGATATGTGCACCATATTTGCTTTGTTTTCAGCTCATTAAACTCTTTTTTCTTCTAAATTGGAGCTGGCTTCATTCGGCTTGTTCGGCTGATGAGTTTGTGGCTTATGCTCCTGCAGCAGCCGGCCAGCAACCAGCAGCTGAGACGAGAGAGATGAGGATTGTGAGGCACGGTGAATTATGCAGCTGAAATCAGCAGTATATCAGCCGGACATGCACTCTGACAACACCTGGCACTGCTGAACGGCGATGAGCGAGCCGCGACAATCAATGGAAATCAGCTCGAGGCATATCAGAGTGACATGGCTAATGAATTATTTTGTTATTATTTGATGGGTTTCCGTGTACTTTTTCGCTTACCACTCATGTGGCTTGTCCTACAAATTGCAATTGTGTTGCAATTGTGCTACAATGCTAACTAGGCTACATACAAGTTGCAATTGTGTTGTACTTGTGATGGCAACTAGTACTACAACCAAGATGCAATTGGAAGGTCAAAAAAAGTTCATCTATACTATAAAGAGAATTAGATTTGAAAACACTTCTCACCAACAAAAAACCCACACCCACCTCACATAGGACCCACCTGTCGGGAAAATTGGTTGATGAATGGTCAGAAAAGAGGGGGAGGGACATTCCTATGTTGATTTCTCCCTCTAAACCCAAAACTTTTTTCACCTAAAAAAGGGTCCACCTAAATATACCCACATTTGTACCCACGTCTATACACAATTATCCCGTATTGTTAAAAGACAATAAATTAGAGTGTTTTCTCCATATAAATAAATGCCAACTATCATGAGTTTTGAGAATACCTAAAGCTCTCCATACATTAGAGAGCGAATATAAAGTATTTTTAAAAGCGCTTTGCACTAAAGTGGAGTGATATTGTTTTAGTACCTACATGTCATCAATAAACGTGCGTGCCGCACGTGCGTTCTTGCTAGTCAAATATAATCTTCATGGATCTCGTTTTGTTAAGCACATTTTTTCCAACAATGTGATAAAAACTGATCTGAATTTGAAACTACGGTTCACAAGATATTGCAGTTTTTAATCTGAACTAAGAAAAGATTCCATGCATGCATGTTTACTGGTAGGTGCAGAAGGTGTGCAGAATGCACGTTACAAGTTGCAATGAGTACAAATATCATGTTGCAATCAACCAGCACATTTGTTCAGATGTAGTGGCAATTCATAGTACAATGTAGTGGTAATTACGTATTTTGGAAAAATGTTGTCAAAATATATTCTTCATGGATCTTGTTTTGTTAAGCACATTTTTACGGACAATACGCTTCAAACGGATCTGAAATCAGAATTACGGTTTATGAGATATCGCATTTTTTCCGATCAAATCAAGAAAAGATTCCTTACATGCAAGCTTTCTGATGGGTTGTTCTAGGGATGACGTGGAGTCACGTGGTTGGCTGGCTTCATTAATCCTTGCATGCGAGATTAGTGGTTCAGGTAGCTAGCGCGCGGGAGCGCGTGGGGTCGGGCGCGGCGGACTGGTTGGCTTGGGTCTGTGCATCCGTAGCAGAGAATGCACCTAGGTGTATTTTAGCCTCGTTCTATATAGTATGTATATTATATATATACAGCGCGTCATAAACGCCCGTTACGTGTCCCCTCCCTTTCCCCTCCCCCTCCCCCGACTGTTTTTCCTTTTTTTTCCAATCCTCCGACGCTTGGGCCGGCGTCGGCGATTTGGGGATACGGCGGCGTCGGCGATCCACGAGCTGGCCGCCGGGGGTCTGCGTCGGAGATCCACGAGCAGCCGCAACGGAGGTCTTCCCTCTCCCCTCGAAGAGTCCTCCTGCTAGGGTTCAGGCGAAGTGGGGTCAGGCAGCGCTAGGACAAGCGGGGGGCAGAGGAAGGGTTACAGCTGAGCGGGAAGGGGCAATGGAGGAGCGGTGATCCCTCACCCGAACCTGCGCGCAGCAGTCTGGTATGCACCGTCCCCATTCTCCAAGCCGCATTCGAACTGTGTTCATGGGATGCACAAACGATTGCTCGATTTTCACGCTGGGTTCTCGATTTTGTTTGATGGTGTCATGCTAATCACCAATTGCAGGCTGTAGCGTCGGAGAAATTGAGGTGAGACCCTCGCACGTGGCCTTCACTCCATTTGACTCACCAATTTTGTTCTTCAATAATTGTTTTTGTTTATATGGATTCTGCGGTCATTTTTTCTATATTCTCTGGAATTTTGTTTTGTTCTGGCAGGAGTATGTGCAGCTCAGATTCAAAAACTGATATGGACGTCAACTAGTTAGTGACAACTGAACACGTGATGCAATGTATTGAGCGATTAGTTCACTAGCTTATTTTTGCTTTCGGTAGTTCCACCTTTTATTTAGCTTCATTAGTTCGTCTTTTTTTTTAGCTTAGAGTCTCAATGACAGGCTAGTAGCACACCATTAATCTGTTTCTCTAACACACACCATTAATCCTGATTCTATGAGATGCTGTGCCGTGTTTTTTGTTTTCTGTTCCGCCGCGGATTGGCTGTGTAGCCCTGTGTCAATTTCAGTTGTTCCTTTTTTTTGTTTTCACTAAAGAGCAACACGCATAATTCCTGTGTAGCCCTGTGTAGCTTGGCTGTTACCAGATTGCTGAATGTTTGATGGTTTGGTGGTTACCAGATTGCTGAATTTTCAGGGCTTTTTGAGATTGCTGTTACCATTTTCCTGTGCCTTGTCTGTGACTGGATGGTTTGGTGGCCTGAATGTTGCCTGAATGCTCTACCAGTATAATTACTCATAATTACTTATTTTTGGGATGATCTGGTCATGGTTTGGTGGCCTGAATGTTGTCTGAATGCTAGGGAAGAATGCAGTCCTTTTTCTAATTTTTTCTGAATTTTTCTGTTTGATTTTCAGGACATGAAAAAGAAGACCATAAATTGAGTGTCATTGCTTCTTCCTGGGCATCAACCATTTCTAGGATATTTTTTATAGTTGCTTGCAATTTTTCATGACCACCATCCAAGGTGGATTGACCAGATGTTATTGCAGAGGTAAAGACCCCAGATAAGGCATTAACTTAGCAGCAATAAGAAGCAACTTCATAAATTTATATGGATCTTTGGCACAACTGACTATATTTTGTAGAATGGACAAAGTGAGGACTATTTTGGTTATTACAAGGCACATCATGAAGGTACAAATAAAATTCAGGTGTTCTGAACATCATCTGAACAGTTCCAGATGTCACTTGTAGATTTCTTTTTACTGAATACTCATGTCTGAACATTATTGGCTCATCTCCTGAGATAGTACTGTACTATATTGTTCCTTCCAGTACATACCAGGTGTGATTCAATCTAAACTCAACCTGATTGGGTGCAAATTCAGGAACTGTTTCAGATGCATGCTTTTGTTGTAACTAGGTTATTATCCTAGTTGCAATTGGGGTAAGCGACCAGTTGCAACTACTCTAATTGTAACTAGACTAATGTTTGTTGGGGGCGATTTTGATTGATTTGGATGTTCTAGGGTTTTCATTCTCATTGCAGTTTCCTGGATTTGTTGGAACGAAGACCCATCAGTGCTGGTCGTGAAGGAGTAGCAGTGTTGGAGGAATCAAGGTGAACCTCTCTCACACACCATTTCACGCCTCCACTGTGTTACTCACCAATTTGTTGTGTGTCCCATACTTCCATGCGCAATGAATTTTTTTGTTGTTGTGATCATAGTTTATGGCTTTCCTGGTCATGAAGGAGCACTATGTGGAGAAGTTCACACCATTAGACACCCGCCTCCTTCCTGGTTCACTTTCTGTGCTGTTGATAATGGTTTTTTGTTCAGTATTTTTTTTTTCAAAAGATATCTGGCTTGTGATTCATGTAGTTGTAGTAGGAGATATGGCTCAAATTTAAAATCTATTTTGTGGTTCATGTAGTTGTGATAATCTCATTTTTTTTAATAGAAAAATATGTGTACCCCTAGCAAGCAGGTGAATATTGAAAGCCTGATGCATTGTGCTATGCTATGTTGTATGTTCCGTAATTTATTTGAGTTTGGTTAGAGCTATGTCTTTCTCTTTCAGTAGTAGAAATTGTTCCCCTTTAGTAGTAGCACCCTGATGTCTTTCTGTTCAGTGACATTGATCTTAACTGTTCAGAAGTTCAAATGAACTAGATAAGAGCCTCTGGAAAACATTGATCTTAACTATTCAGTAGTTCAATGCAATATTTGTGCAATTCATTTTTGCTCGGTAGTTCAATTGTTATGTATTTGTCGGGATGGAGACCCATTAATAGTCTCCAGAGGTGGTCGCGAAAGAGCAGCAGCACCGAAGAAATTGAGGTGAGTCTTGCACACACACTGTCCATCCCCTCCTCCCTCGTTAATCATTTTAAAATGATGATTTGTCGTTCATGTAGAAATTGGGTTGCTACAGGACTTGCAATTGCTTCGTCTTTATTGTTGCAATTGGTCCCAAGTGCCGGTAAGGATTATGGTTAGCAACTGTCTTTATTTTGATATGACTGGCAAGTGCACTGTATCCATGGTTGCAATTGGCCTCATGTCTTTATTTTGGTTGGGTTTTCTTATCTTTTCTGTTTTCCAGATTTAAAATTTAGCTTTATCAATATGCTAGCATTCCTTTGTCCCTCATATAGAAATTGGGTTGTTGCAGGACTTGCAATTGTTTTGTCTCCATTGTTGCAATTGGTCTCGAGTGGTGGTTAGGGTTATGGTCCAGAGTGCCAGTTTTTTTTTGCATATTCTTCTTGCATGCTTGTTGACTAACTAAAATTTAGCCTCAATTATCTAAACCTCTACCATGATGATCTTTTTATTCTCCTGGCAAACAATAGTGTGTGATAATTTGTGTGCATGGTAATGTTCACTGTTTATGACTGTCACTGTCGATTTCTATGACTTTTGTGTTGGTTGATGTCTATACCAATATATCTATAACTGCTGGATTTCTAGTCAATATTGCTTGTTGGCATCCGTCTTCAGTGAATTTACTAATCGCTATGATCTTGTAGGATCTCGAGTACAGAGAACAAGGATAGAGCTCAATTCAGAACTGCGGATGCAGGTTGGTGCTTTTCTATTTCAATTTTTTTCTGTTCTTTGCTATTTATTTCTCTGATGATTGTGAAAGCCATATGCACTGATAATGCTTTTTTCTGCGATTGCACTGAGTGAACACCTGCAATTTGATGACCCACTTTTGATCTGAAATTAAACTTGAGTGATCACATATTACCTGCTACTGATACTGTTTTTTCTCTGCAATTGCGCTGAGTGAACACCTGCAATTCGTGACCCACTTTTGATCTTAAATTAAACTTGAGTGATCACCTGCCACCTGGAACTGATACAGTTTCTCTCTGCAATTGTACTGAGTGAAGACCTGCAATTGATGATCCACTTTTATTATAAAATTATACTGGAATGATCACCTGCCACCTGCAACTCATAATGCTTTTTTCTGTAATTACACTGAATGTACACCTGCAATTGATGACCCACATTTGATCTGAAATTAAACTGGAGTGACCACGTGTCATCTGCAACTGATATTGCTTTTTCCTGCAATTGCACGGAGTGAAAACCGGCAATTGATGAAATTATACTGGAATGATCACCTGCCACCTGCAACCGGTACTGCTTTTTTTCTGCAATTGCTCTGAATGTATACTTGTAATTGATGACCCACTTTTGATCTGAAATTAAACCGGAGTGATCACCTGCCACCTGCAACTGATACCGCTTTTTTCTGCAATTGCACTTAGTGAACACCTGCAATTGATGATCCACTTTTGGTTTGAAATTAAACTCGAGTGATCACCTGCCACCTGCAACTAATACTGTTTTTTTCTGCAATTGCACCTAGTGAACACCTGCAATTGATGGGCTTGCATCTTCATGTCTTTATTACATTTTTTGCTAATATTATCAAAATATAGATTATTGTACGATCGAGTATTTTTTGCTGTTATGAGCCCAATCATTGCTATTTTTCTATGTCTTTTCTTTTTGCTCTATACCGTGCGTGCATAACAATTTGGAAACGTGATTGCTTTACATTTTGGAAGGAATATAAATTTTTCTTGTATGGTTGTGCAGGTCTGCATCAGGGGTCAGCATTGAGTCCTTATTTATTTGCTCTGGTGATGGATGAGGTCATAAGGGATATACAAAGTGATATCCCTTGGTGTATGCTCTTTGCTGATGATGTGGTGCTAGTTGATGAGAGTAGAGCAGGTGTTAACTAGGAAGTTAGAGTTGTGGAGGCATACGTTAGAGTCCAAAGGTTTCAGACTTAGCAGGACTAAGACCGAGTACATGATGTGCGATTTCAGTGGGACTAGATATGAAGATGGAGATGTCAGGCTTGATGGGCAAGTGGTGGCCGAGAAAGATACCTTTAGGTATTTAGGATCGATGCTGCAAAAGGATGGTGACATTGATGAAGATGTTAGGCATAGAATTTCAGCCGGTTGGTTGAAATGGCGTCAAGCTTCTGGTGTCCTCTGTGACAAGAGGGTACCACAAAAGCTAAAAGGTAAGTTCTATAGGACGGCGATTCGCCCGGCGATGCTATACGGTGCTGAATGTTGGCCTACTAAAAGGCGACATATACAACAACTGAGTGTAGCAGAGATGCGTATGTTGCGTTGGTTTTGTGGTCACACAAGAAGGGATAGGATACAGAATGAAGATATTCGAGATAGAGTCGGAGTGGCACCAATTGAGGAGAAATTGACGCAACATCGGTTGAGATGGTTCGGACATGTCCAACGGAGGCCTCCTGAGGCGCCGGTGCGTAGTGGGGTTCTACAGCGGGCCAATAATGTTAAGAGAGGTAGAGGGCGACCCAAACTAACTTGGGACGAGTCGGTTATTAGAGACCTTAAAGAGTGGAATATCTCTAAGGATTTAGCTATGGATAGGAGCGCTTGGAGACTAGCAATTAATGTGCCTGAGCCGTGATCTTTGCTTTCTTTTCTGCTTTCCTCTAACTCTTTTTCTGTTTTTTTTTGACCTTTTGGGTTCCACCTCTAGCCTACCCCAACTAGCTTGGGACAAAAGGCTATGTTGTTGTTGTTGTTGTTGTTGTGCAGGTCTGGATGTGCATGCATAACAACATGAAGTTCTAAACCTGAATTCTGAATGCTAGGTCCAGGTGGTAATGGACCAAATTGAACACGGTGATAGACTGATGGATGTAGCTACAAGCTGCATGTCCTTTTGTTCCCAGATCTGAATAAATCAGTGCTACCTTTTGTCTAGTGCAGTCTTGTTTGTTATAAAGCATATTTGCTTTATACACGGTCATCCTGGATAATCGCCCTTAAGCTGTGCGGCCTAAACTTTTTGTTGTAATCTCTCTGTGCTTTTATACACGGTCATATTTATCTGTAATCTCTCAATTGCAACTGGTTCGTGTTGAATTACAACTGAGTTGGTCCGAGTTGCAATGGGTTTGCTCCAACTGCATCTAACTGCGTCAAATTGCAATTGATCCACTTTCCAAGTGGTAATTGTTCAACTATTTGAGTTGCAACTGCAAGGGTATTGTCATTATATATACAAAATACTGATAGAGAATTCATCCATGCTGTCAGTTGGAATTGGGTTGGTCCTAATTGCAACATGTTTGTGTAAAATATCATTTGGGTCGATAGGAGTAGCAATTGGTTCGTATCCAGTTATAACTCGTTGCTCCTAATCTGCTCTGTTAAGTTGCAACTGGTCAAGTCTCTCGGTCGCAATTGGTCAGCCTAAGTGCATTTGGTTGCAACTAGTATCTCCATAATTGAAACTAGTTCGTATCTAGTTTTAAATGTTCGGTTTCAGTTGTAATTGGTCTATTTTCACATGCTATTAGGTCCATTTGAATTGCAACTAGCTCGTGTTCAAAGTTATAACTGGTCGCAACTGAGCTATATCTGTGGTGGCAACTTATATTACGACGTGATGGTAATTACATATTTTAAAAAACTTTGTCAAAATATATTCTTCATGGATCTTGTTTTGTTAAGCACATTTTTTCGAACAATATGCTTCAAACGGATCTGAAATTGGACTTACGGTTCAGGAGATATCACATTTTTTCGATCAAATCAAGGAAAGATTCCTTACATGCAAGCTTCCTCGTGGGTTGTTTTGTTGATGACATGGCATTACATGGTTGGTTGGCTTCATTGATTTTGCATGCGGGAGTGGGATTGGGTTCGCGGAGGTGTTACGCGGGCGCACACGGGGGTCGGGCTCGCGGGAGCGCCCGGGGGGTTGGCTGGTCGGGCGTGCTGGGCTGGTTGGGTTTGGGTCTGTGCATCCGTAATATAGAATACACCTGGGTGCATTTTAGCCTTGTCCTATATATATATATATATATATATATATATATTTATGCATAAAGTTAATTTACCTGAAGTAACCTGAAGTAATATAACATAATGCATGAATTTGGTTCGATAATAAGACATCACAAATGGGAATTATAATTATGTGCTCGAACGGTCGTTCATGGAGATACATCGGCTTGTGTTGCAGTGGCCGATAGTTCTACTATGGATGATCATGAAAATCTTAGGTGCTTATCTGGTTTAGATTTATCTGATTGTGAGATCATTGGTTGCACTAAAGATGGCTTTGCTACTGAAGTTATGAAGCCGATCAAAGACCTGGCTATACCATCTCTTATGATTTAATTGATCCGAATCTAGAGTGGTTACAACATAGGCGTGAGCACTATCGGGCGCATAAGAACGATATGTGTGAGGCTATCGAAGATTTTGATGATTTGAGTAAATTAGGACAAGGGTTTACGTCGGCCGATCCTCTAGAGGAGGTAGATATTGGTGATGGTGCTGTGCCTAGGCCGACATTTGTAAACAAAAATCTTGATCCTGTATTTAAGTCTCAATTAATAAAGTTATTGAAAGAACACGTTGATTGTTTTGCATGGAGTTATAATGAAATGCCCGGTCTGAGTCGTGATCTGGTTGAACACCGTTTACCTATTAAATCTGGGTTTAGGCCTTTCAAACAATCTCGTAGAAATTTTAATCCTGATATTTATGACCGAGTGAAAGAAGAAATCAATCGGTTATTAGATGCTAAATTTATTAGACCTTGTCGATATGCTGATTGGATCTCTAATATTGTGCCCGTTGAGAAAAAAGGAACGAAAAAGCTTCGTGTTTGCATTGACTTTAGAGATCTTAATAGAGCTACACCTAAAGATGAATATCCTATGCCTATAGCTGATTTCCTTGTTAATGCTGCATCCGGACATAGAATTCTTAGTTTTCTTGATGGTAATGCTGGTTACAATCAAATATTTATGGCCGAAGAAGATATATCTAAAACGGCCTTTGTTTGTCCGGGTTTTGTTGGATTGTTTGAGTGGATAGTCATAACCTTTGGTTTGAAGAATGCTAGCGCCACATATCAAAGGGCTATGAACTTAATTTTTCATGATTTGCTTGGCATTATAGTAGAGGTTTATATCGATGATATTGTTGTCAAATCGGATGGAGTAGATTCTCATTTAGCTGATTTAAGACTTGCATTTGAAAGGATGCGTCGATATAAATTAAAAATGAATCCACTCAAATGTGCTTTTGGTGTATCGGCTGGAAAGTTCTTGGGATTTATTGTGCATGAAAAGGGCATAGAGATAGATCCTACAAAGATTGAAGCTATTAACAATGTGAAGGCGCCTACTTGCAAGAAAGATTTGCAAAAGTTCTTGGGCAAAGTAAATTACTTGAGAAGATTCATTTGTAATTTGTCCGGGAAGGTGAATGCCTTTATCAAAGGGCTATGAATTTGATTTTTCATGACTTACTTGGCATTATAGTAGAGGTCTATATCGATGATATTGTTGTCAAATCGGCTGGAGTAGATTCTCATTTAGCTGATTTAAGACTTGCATTTGAAAGGATGCGTCGATATAAATTAAAAATGAATCCACTCAAATGTGCTTTTGGAGTATCGGCTGGGAAGTTTTTAGGCTTTATTGTACATGAGAAAGGCATAGACATGGATCCAAAGAAAATTGAAGCTATTAAGAACGTGGAGGCGCCTATGTGTAAAAAAGATTTGCAAAAGTTCTTGAGCAAAGTAAATTACTTGAGGAGATTTATTTGCAATATGTCCGGGAAAGTGAATGCCTTTACTCCTTTACTTCGGTTGAAAAATGTGTTATAAATGCGCAGCCGAATTCGGCCCGTGCCGCCGCACCCACGGGCCAGCGCAACATTCAGACCAGGTCCAACGGAGCTACAACGAATAAAGCCCAGGCCCAACTCAACCAAAAAGACTAGCCTGATAGGTGAGGACTGCCCTGACCTTATATGTTGTGCTCCCCCATCATCAATTTCCGATGTGGGACTAAACCTAACAATCTCCCCCGTCACACATCAGACCCAACTCTTCCATTAGATGAGGCTATCAACAGGTCCAGAGTTTAAATTCTCCAGTGGAGGCACCTAGAGACTTTCACGAGCTCCCCCGTCATCAAATGTGACCACTGACGTCACAATGTGACCACTGAGATTTTACAGGTTTCTCGACCTTCGGCTGTAATACCACTTGTTATAAACGCGCAGCCGGATTCGGCCTAGGCCCGGGTACCTACGGGCCAGCGCGATATGAAGCCCAGGTCCAACGGAGCTACAACCAATCAGGCCCAACTCAACCCAAAAGACTAGCCTGATAGGTGAGGACTGCCCTGACCTTATATGTTGTGCTCCCCCATCATCAATTTCTGATGTGGGACTAAACCTAACAAAATGATGCTGATTTTACTTGGGGGGCAAAGCAACAAGAGGCATTTGATGAAATTAAATGATATTTGTCTTCGCCGCCCGTTCTTCAAGCACCAAAGACAGGAGTTCCTTTCAAATTATACATAGCTGATGAAAAAGATGTCATTGGAGGAGTTTTAACTCAAGAGACAGAAGGCAAGGAGTATATTGTTGCATATGAGAGTAGAAGATTATTGGATGCCGAAACAAGGTACACTTTCATTGAAAAATTATGCTTATCATTATATCACATTTGTACCAAGTTGAGGCATTATCTTTTACCAAGTACTTGCATAGTAGCATGTCAAACCGACATAATTAAATACATGTTGCACAAACCAATTTTAAGTGGTAGAATTGGCAAATGGGCTTATGCTCTAGTTGAATATGATTTACATTGTGAGCCATTAACCTCGATGAAAGGACAAGTGGTTGCCGATTTTATTGTTGAACATAGATTAGATAAGCAACTTAATTTAAATGTCAGTTATGTTACTTTTACCCCATGGAGATTGCATTTTGATGGATCGGTTTGCAAAAATGGTTGTGGTGTTGGGATTGTCATAATTTCTCCACATGGGGCTGTTTTTGAAGCTCTTAACTGATTAGATCATAAATGTACTAATAATCTAGTTGAATACGAAGCCCTTCTATTTGGCTTGGGAATTTTGCATGACATGGGAGTGAAACATGTTGAAGCTTATGGTGATTCTTTGCTGGTGGTACAGCAAGTCTCTAAGGTATGTCAATGCTTAGATGGATTTTTTAATGCTTATCTTGACCAATGCCTCGATATCATATCTTTTTTGGATGAATTTGTGATTCGTCATGTACCACGAGAAGAGAATCCAAAGGAAAATGTTCTGGCTCAACAAGCATCAGGTTATAATGTTCAGAGAAGAAATTTTCAAGAACAAAAACCGGTGTTTTTGGAAGCCGAGTGTGATGCTCTGGTGGAACCGGTCACACCGCTTCCTCAAACCGGTCTGACCGGTTTAACCGGTCTGACCGCTTTAGAGAATCGGTCTGACCGGTTTCCTGATGAAGAAGCTGCTTCGGCTGTTGTTTGCAATCAAGACGAAGTGGTTGATTGCAGAAAACCTTTGATTGATTATTTACAAAATCCTAGCAGTACAGTTGACAGAAAAATTCGACGATGGGCTCTCAAATTTGTTTTTGAAGGTGATGAGTTATATCGTCGGACCATGGACGATTTACTTCTCAAATGTTTAGGTCCTGATCAAGCTTGGTTGGCAATAGCAGAGGTTCATGAAGGAATTTGTGGTACTCATCAATCGGCTCCCAAGATGAAGTGGCTCCTTCGGCGGGCTTCTTTTTATTGGCCTACTATGATAGCCGATTGTTTTAAGTATGACAAAGGGTGTGAAGAGTGTCAAAAGCATGGAGATGTTTAGTTGGTACCTGCTGCATTGATGCATCCGATTATTAAGCCTTAGCCGTTTCGAGGATGGGGTTTGGATTTTGTTGGTAAGATTCATCCTTCTTCATCGAAAGGTCATAGTTTTGTGATTGTGGCTACTGATTATTTTACCAAATGGACTGAGGCAATTCCTTTGAAGAATATGACACATAGAGAGGTGATTGAGTTTATTAGAGAACATATTATACATAGGTTTGGTATTTCACAAACTTTGACTAGATATCAAGGGACTTCATTCATATCCAAAGAGGTGCGTGAATTTGTTAATTCCTATGGTATTAAACTTCTCAATTCATCCCCATACTATGCTCAAGGTTATAATCAAATATTCA
>OAMR01000917.1:210792-248767 GCA_900205405.1 Echinochloa crus-galli
TGACAATTCACCGCAAGTATTGAGCAGAAACGAGGAACCAGCTAAGATAAAGAATTAGGAGAGAACTTATAGAGCCAGACTACAACAGCTATAACCAGGGCTAGACATTCTACACTTACTTCGGAATAAATGCAGAACAAATAACTCAAGTAAATGCAAGAGGAAATATATTGAGAATACTCAGAGTCGTACATAAAGTAAAGGAAAAGATACAAGAGCTTTACCAGAACTCCAGAAGACGACTCCGGAACCCCGAGCGAAGCTCGACCCTGACTCTAACTCCCAACTGGACTAGCCTAACTCTACATCTTGAAAGTGGAGAATTGGAGATTTGCTCCCAAGTCGTGTGTGTTACAAGTGAAGTGGACGCCTCTATTTATAGTGGTACATGGTGGTTGAGCTTGGGTAACCGCTAAGGAAGCCAGAAGGTGGTTCCTCCTGATTCGGCCGAAGATCCTGGTTCGGCCGAACTCCCTGGTTCGGCTGAACCAGTGGATCCACTACCCTTGGCCTCCAAGGGCTGAGATTGGCCCTGGGGAGACGGTGGTGCAGTGGGGGCGGTTCGGCCGAATTGGAGGATTCGGCTGAACTGGGCCGAAGGCCCAGGCCTGCCCCCTCTACACCACCTTTGCTTCCTGGGCTTCGTGGATGACTTGATCCAGGTGGTCTTCATGCTGGTTCAGCCCAGAAATGATGTGGCGGTGATCCTACGTGGCTCGTACAGTCATCGCTGACTTGGACGACCTCTAGTTGTGCTTCTCGTCGTGTATGGCTACGGGGGGTAACCGCCGAATCATGTTGTTCGGACGAATCGGTCAATTCCGTAACTAAGATAAAGACTTAAACAAGATCTAGAAGCATTAGAACTAGAACCGACTATACTCTAAACACGATATAGAGCAACTAGAATAAAGTAGAAGCAAGCTATAAATGACAAGACAAGAAGATAAAGATAACTTTATATTAATAGCTCAAAGTCTATAAAAGGAAAGGAAAAGATACAAGAGCTTATACCAGAGCTTCTGAAGACGACTAGCAAGACGGGGATAACGGTATTGGATAGGAATGGATATACCATGACACACAGCTCAAGGTAGGCTCAGATAGGAAAGAGAAGGAGTAGATAGCTGGGAAGACAGTGAGAAGTGATAGAGGATTCCTAGGTACTTTATCTGTCTATGTTGCTCGGGTTTAGAGATACAACGGCTAAAGAGCCAGCACTTGGAGGTCAAGGTCAACTCTAATGTCTTAGCTTCGGGACAACAGAAGATATGACACGCAGAAAGGGATGAGAAGGGGTTTCACCAATCCTGCATTGGGGATCCTACAGACCGAGACGAACGTGATGGGCTACGTAGGCCGTATATGGTTGTCACCACCTAGCGACTACCACCTCTGTAGACTCAAGGGAAAACCAAGGTCACTGTCTAGTCTAGGAACCACTCCTACACTAGTCAACGACTACTTACTCTGCTAGCAAGAGCAAGCAACCTTGTCAATACCCTAGTGACAATTCACCACAAGTATTGAGCAAGATCGAAGAACCAACTAAGATAAAGACTTAAACAAGATTTAGAAGCATTAGAACTAGAACCGACTATAGTCTAAACACGATATAGAGCAACTAGAATAAAGTAGAAGCAAGCTATAAATGACAAGACAAGAAGATAAAGATAACTTTATATTAATAGCTCAAAGTCTATAAAAGGAAAGGAAAAGATACAAGAGCTTATACCAGAGCTTCTGAAGGCGACTCCGGAACCCCGAGCGAAGCTCGACCCTGACTCTAACTCCCAACTGGACTAGCCTAACTCTACATCTTGAAAGTGGAGAATTGGAGATTTGCTCCCAAGTCGTGTGTGTTACAAGTGAAGTGGACGCCTCTATTTATAGTGGTACATGGTGGTTGAGCTTGGGTAACCGCTAAGGAAGCCAGAAGGTGGTTCCTCCTGATTCGGCCGAAGATCCTGGTTCGGCCGAACTCCCTGGTTCGGCTGAACCAGTGGATCCACTACCCTTGGCCTCCAAGGGCTGAGATTGGCCCTGGGGAGACGGTGGTGCAGTGGGGGCGGTTCGGCCGAATTGGAGGATTCGGCTGAACTGGGGCGAAGGCCCAGGCCTGCCCCCTCTACACCACCTTTGCTTCCTGGGCTTCGTGGATGACTTGATCCAGGTGGTCTTCATGCTGGTTCAGCCCAGAAATGATGTGGCGGTGATCCTACGTGGCTCGTACAGTCATCGCTGACTTGGACGACCTCTAGTTGTGCTTCTCGTCGTGTATGGCTACGGGGGTAACTGCCGAATCATGTTGTTCGGACGAATCGGTCAATTCCGACCCCTATAGCACGTATTTCTCGTTATTGTACCTGCACAAGTGGAACACATCAAAACTCGTGGAACTTTATTAGAAATAAACCTAAGTGCATGAAATGTTGCATATAGCCTCATTTATTCCCGAGTATCGGTGGTCGAAAACGTGTCGTAACGACCGCCAACATGCACCACTTAATTGTGTGATCACCCACTTCTAAAGCTCTCTCTCTCTCTCTCTCATTTTTGCTCAAGATCTTGCTTGAGTTCTTATTTCTAGTTCTTGCTCAAGTTTGATTCAGTTGCATTGATAAAAACACAAAAATATTTCCCTTTTTGTTTGATATTTGTGCTGCTGTTGAGAACGTATTTATGGAGGTCTCTAGCACCCCACAAGAACAACTAACTCTCGGACGACTGACATGTTTGCTTGTGCTAACCTCATATATTCAATCCTTCGGGTAGTCGTTGTGCAAACCTTTTGCAGGTACCATGTCGAAGTTTTTCTCTTTACAGTGCTCCAGCAGGCTTAGCAAGCACTCGGGCGAGGGTGATGCTGGGAGCTGCTCAGGACCATCTCATGTCTTGTGCCGGATCGAGATGGACGAGCCAGGAGTGTCACACCCTAAAATTTCCAAATTTTAGGATGTGAATAATATGCTTAATTAATACAATGATTTTCTCATAATTCTAAAGTTTTTCCAACATTTGTATAATTTTTAGGGAATTTAGTGTACGAAAATTTTGTTTTTTGAATTAAATTTAAATGACATAGGTGTTAATGTGGCGTGACTTGCATTCTTGCTGGTTGCTTTTAGTGCCTTTATGTGTGCAAAGTTTTCAAAATTCATTTAGAAGCCTAATGGGAATTTTCCAGAGTTTTCTGGGATTTATTCCTATTTTTCTAGAGCCAATTCTAATTTTTGGAATAGGCTAAAATTCTTTTCGTGAGGTACAAATATATTATTTGGGTTCCTCATGTCCAAACCTATCTCTATAATTTTTTCTAGGATTTTTGGAATTTTTGGACTATTTTTTATGGTTTAAATATGAATTCTAGACTTATCTAGAATTATTTTATAACCAGAAAAATAATTATTCCGAGAATAAAAATCACCCTAAACCTTAATAGACCAGCCTTGGCCCAAAGTTGACCCAATTTGAGCCCAAATCCATCACATCGCTTTATTGGTCCAAATTTCAAAGCCCAAGAGCGTTCGAATGGGGTCGAATCACGTCTAGTATCATATTAATAATGAATGTGGAGGTGAGATGTTTTTTCCCTATATATACGAACCAGCTCTCATCTGAAAAAGGCACACCAACCATCGACTCCTTTACAGGGAGGCCCCTTTGTTTGGGATTCGTTAAGGTAGTCTTTTTCTATCAAATGGACGAAGGGAAAAATTTAGCAACATCTTCTGGCAGTGTCCATTCTCCACCGTCGCAGCCGGTAAGTCAAAGCAAACACACTCCGTCGTTGATCTGCATTGTCATTGTCCGTCGTAAATACTTGGCTGCAGGTTTGCAGCTGTCCGCGAGATTCGACATATGGCCAGCAAACAATTCGTGGGTATTGTGGCAGGTTAATTACGCCCACATATCCCACCTAGACAAGCTCCGCGTAGCAGAGCAGAGGCCCGCATGTTCTGCAGACGGGCAGATTACTGTACGCATGCTCTTCAATCTTGATATAAAAACTTATCCAGCACACTGCTTACCCAGTGATACACGCTACACCACATGACTACTAACTAATAGAAGTACATAATGTAATTGCTGAAAAAATAAATAAGTAGACCAACCCAAAAGAAGGGACATCAACATTCAGAACGTATGTATCTGTAGATTACATAATTAACATTCAGAACAGCATAGTACATCATTAACACTAACATCCATCATATGTTGGATCCTGGACACGAGCATCTGGTAGCATTTTTTGTGCAGACTTCCATAAAAGCCATGTTTGGTCAGGAATATCAACATCAACTCTGTAACCTTGCTTATATCCAACAGATTCTAGAGGGCCATTCGAACTAGCTGACCACCTGTAAAATTAATGATGGAGGTTTGCTCAAAGATGGTTAATCTGACGGGCAACAAAACCACTGTTTATAAAATAAAAGTTATGAATCGGCCACTAATCCATAGGCTCAGTAAAAAGAAATCATTACTGAAGAATAGTGGACTGATAAGCAGTGGATTGACAATGCATAGGGCTTGTTTGGGAGAGCTCCCACTCTAAAAAATGCAGCTCTGCTCCAGGAACTCCACCTTTTCAGCTCCACTTCTCCGACTCCAGAAAAATATTAAGCTCCAGAAAAAACCTGGAGTTTCGGGAGCACCCCTTGAGGAGCTCTAGAAAAAACCTGGGGCGGCGGACCTGGGCTCGATGGGGCGCTGGCTCGTGCGTATAGCGGGTCGGGCCAGAATCCGCTGCGCCGCTCTAACAATAACAACTGGTTCAGAGAGATAATGCATACAAGAGAGTTATTGAACAGACATTGCAAAGTGCTAGGAAACAAAATGAATTATGAAAACCAACTAGCAGCAGCAAACTACGCTAGGAAGGCCCAAAATGGACCTTTTAGTATGTGTGTATATGTATATTTTCAAGGTACTTGTGCATCGATCTATTTGAATGATTTCTATTCAGATAAATTCTTGGTTGGCTGATTCTGATCTTCTATAGTCTGCACCAGTTCTTCCCAGATTTCACCAGTTTCAGTTTGATAATGCAGTCATTTTCATACTGAAGGATCAACGATGGCTGCAGCTCATATTCCATCACAAAAGGAAGGCTGACAAGAGCTAACTACTCTGGTTAAAAGGGATAATGGAGAACTAGGACTCCAGATATTTACCTAGATTAACAGAAATTCAGCACGGGAAAAGGTAGGCAGCTCAACAGCTTCACACAAAAGAACCAGAGCCGTGTCACCATATACACAAAAGGTAGGCAGTTCACTAGGCAGGAATGAAGTAGTAGCTAATTTATGCACACTTTGTATCTACATCTAGGTAACTGAACTTATATATCATAGAATAGTAGAAACACTCCACATAAAACTTCAGAAATTGAAAACAAAAAGAATTGTTGGTGGGCATCCAACAGACCCATGACTATTCAAGTACATCCTAGAACACAACTGACACCAGTTCTTCCCTGATTTCACCATTTTGTTTCCTAGCATTTTGCTAGTTGGTGTTCATAATTCATTTTGGGCCTTCCTAGCGTAGTTTGCTGCTGCTAGTTTATCTAAATAGCTTTTCTATCTTCCGCTCAGTCTGTGCCATAATTTTTTTTTCAAAAAAAACATTTTTTCCTAATAATCCCTGTCCCAAATTGTAGGTTGTTTCGGTTTTCTAGATATACATAGGTGCATAGCAAAATAGATGCATGTAGAAAAACTAAAACGACCTAGATTTTGGAAGAGAGGGAGAACCAATCTGTCTGCAAACAAAAATTGATCCAAGAAACAAAATGTACCAGGCAGTATTAAAATTTAAAACAATTATTAAGAGGGAACTCATGAAGCAAAATTCCTTGAAAACATGAGAATTCAAATTGTAGTGTTATATTACCGGATCTGCCAATGATTTGTGAACTTCTAGTCCAGTCTCCAAAGCTCCAACAAAGTTTTCGAAACATTCTCTTGTGGCAATGTAAGTTTCAGCATCGCAAACATAAGACCACACACCTTATTCATGAAAATAAATGCGGAACAGTTGCTACCTTGTCAGCGTTGTGAGCTTGACCCGAATATCATCAACACCATCTTTTGAAGCCTTTCCAGAACTCATTCTTTCCAACTCCATGTCAAAGGTTGAACGAAGTTGCTTAAGCGTTCTTTCAGCTTCAACTAGATTTAACATTTAATGATTTCAGGCAAGTGAAACAAACCTTGCAGCAGATACAAAAGAAGCTAAAGAGTCAAACCTTGCATAAACTCAAACAGTTCAATATTGGAGTCATCATCAAGGTAATAACCATATACGTATGTCCATTTATTAACTATGCTGCAATCTATGACCTGCCATATCATAGTGATCAATGAGCGGTACTGAGCTCATTAGAAATTTTAGCATAAAATTATCAACATTACCTGCAACAAAACTTCGGTCATAAAGTTTAGCTTGCTCTCCGGAATTTGATAAAAGAGTTGCCAAATAAGTAATCTGTCACAGAGGAAGTCATTCTATCACTGACAAGGGTCTGCACCAATCAAAACAAGGAATAATAAAAAGAAACTTACATGATTCTCTACATTCTGCAGATCCTCTTGTGCCCTCTTTCTTGACTGTCAAAAAGTTGATATAAGTAGCATTTATGACAGTGAAAGAATTACATCAAATTTAAGAATTTAAAATATACTTGTTCATAGAAATCCCAGCGCATATAATAATGTAAATATCTGTCCAGTGATTCTTTAGCCTTCTCTATCTCTGCATCATCCAGGTCATGCTGCAACATAAGTAATTTATTTTTAGAAGAAAAAAAGCTGGGAATGAACTAGATGAATGTTCAGCAAGCAACAGAAAAAGAGTTATAATGCAAGGAATAGTACGTACAAGTCCCTGCTGCCTGTCTTTCTGATAAGCATTGCAAGAATAATAGTCATCATGATTTGTGAATTCACGCAGGCATAACCTATGTTCAAAGAACAATCAGATAAAAGAAAAATAAACCACCCCATGTGCTAAAAATCTTTCAAGCAATGAACCATACCAGAAAAAGTGAAAGCCACATGTTCACAAATATAGACACATTGTACATTGGAAAACAGACCAGTTCTCCGATTCATTTTCATCTTGGTTCTTTAACCTCCACTTCGCAACATCCTCACATTTCACTGGTCGATGAACTTCCGTTGTGCACTACAAACATTAGAACAAATATTGAAACTATTTGATCACTAAGACTCATATAACAGAATAACTTATTTGGAGAATGAGCGATCATACATTCCAGCAAAATCCATAGCCACAGCTGCACGAGACATTGTAGTCTTCACCACCAAGAAACTCAATTGCACATGAACATCCAGGAGCTGGACACCATTTTCTAGTCTGTGGCAAATAGCAAATGTCAGAAATTTTCCTATATAGGTAAAGCAAAAATGGTCCAAAGAGATGTGAAGGTCGAAATGTCAATCAAAAATTTTTTCAGTATGCATTACCATCTTTGTGGATTCAATATATGCACGTAATACAAATCGTGCATATTTTTCCTTGTCTTCATCTCTAGCAAATTCATTAACAAATACTTGATGAACCATTGCATTACAAGATGCACTAGGACATCTTAAAGATAAGCACCTGGAGCCATCACTAATTTCACTTCGAAGATAGCCTGCAAAAATTGAGCAATTAGATATCTCCCTGCAAAGTAAAAAAAATAAACAGTAGACAGTAATTTCAGATCCATGAGGCAGGGCGAGGATAGACCTTCCCAACATTCATGGCAAAACAGATGGCGACATCCAACAGAACTCATGTCAGAAGAGTGCTCTTGTAAGCATATTCCACAAGCTACCTGCACAAAAGACATAGGCAGATCCAAGGTGCAAAGGCGCATATGATCTAACATTTTTCTTAAACATATGAATAATTAAATAAATAATACCTCATTGTTTCTTATCTCTCCACAAACTAAATGCTACAAAAGCATATGACAAAGACAAGGTGCAATCAGTTATGACATGATAATATTATGAAACAACAGCATTTGAAGAAACAAATAAATAATACCTCATCATTTCCAAGGTCGTCCGCATTCAGAAATCCAACAGTATCACGGACTCGTTTTTCATCATCAGACCAATCATCAAACAGCTTTCTAATGTCCCTGCATAGTAGCAAGAATGCATGTCATTAATTACTAAGAATCAAACCCAACATATTTAAAAGTTTCCTTGTGTGTATGTCATTAATTACAAAACATCAAACACATCATATTTAAGAGTTTAATTAATACTTTCATACCATTCATAGTGATTGAGAAGGAAGCATGCCTCTTCCTTTTTAATCGCAAACATGTCAGATATATTGGTTATATGTTCCTCCTCCCGATCCAAAATGTCTTTTTCACTTAAAACCATGAATTTCTGCCCACATGAACTAAGATCACAAGTCTGAATCATATTCAAACTTACATGAAAAGCAGAATGACTTTAGCATTGTACCAAACACTAGACATATGAAACATGTGCCTCTACTTCATAGCCAAAATGTTGATCTTATAATTTGATCTTGTCCACAATCATATTCAAGCATATAGCAGAATAACACAAAGAACTACAACCTATAGGCAGATTTTTGTTTCAAACAGCCTGCAGACAGATTGAGACGAGGCGACATCAGTCTTTTTTTTATCGCCTCGGTAGCAGATTTTATCTTTCCAGTTGGATTGGCTTAAAACGGAGGTAAATTTAGTGGCCTCACCGGCAATCCAAACAACTTATTTAGAATAGGGTGTAAAATTTTCAGGAGATGTATTTTACTGTTTTTGCTTGAAAACCGGTCACCTTGTGCTGCTAATTTCCTTACCTTGTGCTGCCCCAAGGCCTCGAGGGGATCGTAAAACACCCCATCTCCCCTTACACCGAACATCCCATCTCCCCTTGCACTGGCGCTCCCGTCGTCGTACTCGTCGTCGACGACGCCCATCCTGTTGTATAACTCGTATAGGTCCTCGCTATCCACCAACCAAGTGCCGCTACCCTCTGACATAGGACCCCTGTTCAAGAAGGCGTAAAAGGCGTTATTACTAAAATCAACAACGCTGCTTCTAGTGGACAAAACCTCAATCCAACTATTCTCGTGCTCTTGTACGCTGAAAAATACTTCTGAATCTATCAGGTTATCAAATCGAAGATGACCTTGCAGTTGGTCCTCAATATCAAGTTTTGGCAGTGCAAATGGCCGCAAGCCTGAAGGAAACTTTTTACTGCCTTCACCAGCTAGTTGAAAGTTTTGGCTCTGAAAATCTGTATCATCATGATCCATGGGTGTATGCCTGCAAAATAGAAAAGCATCAAATGTAAAGTCCCAATAAGTCAAACATAAATTAGCAACTTTCAGGCCAAGCTTAAATATTTTTGGAGCATTTACATATAACACAATTCACATGTGGGGGGTAAATTACCTAACCACCCATTCTTCAGATGGATGTCCCAACATCATTGGGAAAAACAACATGATGGCTGCATGTGTATGTGAGCGGGGGTAGTGTTTTAGGCGGCAGGCAGCATCGCTGACTCTACCAGACCACCACCTAGTACTTACTATGATACTTATTCGTCCAACTAGAAAGTGAAAACAAACTGAACGATGGTGCAATTTATTAACGAAGGATGAAAGGACTCGAATGTGACACAACATTTCAAGTGTACTTGAATAAGTGACTCTTAGGGCTTTGAATAGAAAACTGTCCAAGATACCCTAGCAACAGCCATCACCTGTAAGAGTAGATCGAAATTGCAGGAATTAGTAGCGGTGGAATCAGATTCCAGGCGGGCAACAAGAAGGAAGAACCAATCCAAAACAGAGTCGGGCACCAAATTGAATCAAGAACTTTTCTGTGGCAGAAAAGGAGGCACCACTGGCTGCCTGCATCACCACGACGGAGAGGAGAGTCCAGCGGCGGTGGAGAGGAGAGGAGAGCGCCGGCGTAGAGCAGGGCGGGCGGCGGGCGGCGGCCGACGGGCGCTCACTCTTCTCAACCCTAGGCACTTCTTTGCGGCGGCGACAGGCGAACTCGAACTCGATCGATCGCCCTCCTCTACTCGATACAGAGAAAAAGAGAGCCCTTTTCATTATCGACTCAACTCTAACTCCCAGACTAACTATCCTAACTCTACTAGAAAGAAATGGAAATGAGCTCCTTGGCTTGAGTGTGTGTTACAAGTGAAGTGTACGCCTCTATTTATAGTGGTACATGGTGGTTGAGCTTGGGTAACCGCTAAGGAAGCCAGAAGGTGGTTCCTCCTGATTCGGCCGAAGATCCTGGTTCGGCCGAACTCCCTGGTTCGGCTGAACCAGTGGATCCACTACCCTTGGCCTCCAAGGGCTGAGATTGGCCCTCCATGAGTTAGAAGGCCCGTATGGCCCTTGGATTGACGTGGCCCATTGTCAGGCCTAGTCGCGACTCGCGAGGGAGCGGTGTTCGGAGTCACTGGGGAGTGGACCAAGGGAGCGTGACTTGGAGGTGTTAGCGTTTCCGTGGAGTTGGCCCGTGGACCACCCCGGTAATAGTAGGTGGAAGGAATTTGACGCTCAAAGGAATCAAATTTGAGTGATACAAAATACAATAGTTTTTATTTTATACTCTTAAACGATAAGAAATATTAAATAACCTTTTCAGTTTGCTAAATTTTCAGTTGAATATAATAACTAAAAATTTCAAACCTGTTACTTTTCAGTTGACTAGGGTAAACAAAATCTCAACTGGAGTATCAAAAATCACTACTACAAAAATCATTTGAAGGAGCGCCTCAATTTTTTTTTTGGGTCGGGCCAAAAGCCGCCCCGCCCTTATTAATCGTGGTGATAATTGTATCATCCGACCCGCGCTTGTAAATATATTTCTAAAGCCCGGACCAGGGGCCACCCGCTGCTAAAAACGCTAATGATTTCCAGGGGCGGCTCGCCGCATCAGCCGTGGCTCTAAAACCCCATTTTCAGGTGCCGGCAAGCCATCACCGTGGCTAAAAATCAAGGGCCTGTGGCTAAAAATCAGGTGGCCGTAGTTAAAAATCAGGGGCCGTGGCTGCTGCAGTTAAAAAGGAATTCAAGTGGCCACAGCCTCAATCTTATCCTTTCACCAGTCCTGCCTGCACTCTCTCTCTCTCTCTCACTCTCTCTCTCGGCAGGCGCGGCTTCCAGGCGCCGGCGAGCGCGGCTCCCAGGCCCAGTGGCGAGCACGGCTCTCAGGTGGCGCCGCGGCCGTGTGGCTCCGGTGGGGGCGCGGCCTTGGTGGCGAGCGGTGAGCCACCCCGGCGGCGAGCAGGCGAGAGGCGAGCGGGCAGCCTCGGCGGCTAGTGGGCCCGGCGACTCGCGCGGCTCCCAAGTAGCAGCGCAGCCGTGTGGCTCCGGCGGGGGCGCAGCCGGGCCATGCAGGCTGGCAGCCCCGGCGGCCGCAGCAGGTGGTGCCGAGCGGCCCAACGGCGGCGGGGCCAGCAGCAGCAGAAGCGTGACAACACCGGCCATCCTCATGTGTGCGCACGGCTACGTGCGATTTGGAGTTGGGAGCACGGCGGCGGCGGCGGCGGCGGCCTGGAGGCTGGACGACAGCGGCAGGCCTAGCGAACGGGCGATGCCCAGGCCCGCTGCGGGCCTGGCATCGCCCGTTGCTAGAAAGTGACCTAATAGGATCTTCCTCTTTATCTTCAACAAGAGTAGCAAAGCATTTCTCCATATGGGAGATGAAAACATTACAAATCTAAAAATTATTTTATCAAACTTTTGCCTCTCATCCACCAAGAGCTGTATATACCTAATAGGATCTTCCTCTTTTATCTTCAACAAGAGTAGCAAAGCATTTCTCCATATGGGAGATGAAAACATTACAAATCTGCTCATAAGCATCAGGAACCTTCTTAATCAACTTAACCATTGCGCTTATCTCTTCACAGCTTCCAGAATTAGTCAAGCTGATAAGATTGGAACTAAGCTCACGAAGTAATGATGTCATGTGGTTTGATATCATTTGTTTCACAACTATACAAATCTTATCTTCGGTCTCCTCACCCAAATAATCTCGAACATGCTCAATCTCTTCATCAACATATGTTTGGACCTTTTTCAGATAATCCACTACATCACATGTCTTGATGATACGTGACACAAGACCGCTGTAGTAACGCAAGGATTCAACAAGAAAATGCTTCTCAAAGTTCTCATACAAGGATAGATAATCTGGCTTCTGTTGACAACCTCACCTTCTCTCTCTCCGCATATGGAATCACAAAGTACAAAGTGAGGAAGGTTTGACACTCCATCATTGTGTACAATCCTCCTCTCAAGTGACCACCTGCTTACAACAACAGCACTCTTCTAAACGAAGAAAGGGGATTCGCGCTACCTTGACTCCCAGCTCATGCTGAACTGGAATAGAGAGAATATCTACAAGGCCTAGCTTTTCCCATAACTGATAGCCATAGTGTGATAGATCTGCATCTTCCAATGCACTTTGTAGCTGGTCCAATATCTCATAAATGAGGTGCCACATATAATCAAATATCTAGCTATGTTTCTAGGATGTAAACTTTAAAAGCAAACGTCTGGTAGACCATAGTTTAAAAGGCAATAAGGTGACCTAAGAATTTTGTGAACGCCTTATCCCGACAAGGCGTAACTGTTCCCCATGGTGAGTTGGATCCGCCTGGATGCCTAGGCAACTCCTTTGAAACTATGGAACCATCACTTTTATTCTTGCCTGAATGCATTTATCTTTTTCCTATATGATTATGATTATTATGTGACCATGTCTTTTTGGTGGTTACTTTGTGTAACAAAGTTTTTTGTTGTGTTTTGCAAGCAACGTCACTCCTTTGAAACTATGGAACCATCACTTCTGTTCTTGCCTGAATGCATTTATCGTTTTACTATATGATTATGTAGCCATGTGTCTCTTTTTGGTGGTTGTGTAACAGTTTTTGTTTTGTTTTGCCAGCACCGTGTACTGGTTATTTGTGAGTGATCACTTCAGACATTTTATGGCTGATGATAAATCAAATATGCAGAGTTCTTATAGATGTGATGATGATTGTTCAACACTAAAATTATTTGAATAGATGTTGTCACGTGTTTTATTTCAACTCAATATTTTAACTGGAATAATTTAAACCTGAATATTTGAAATTAAAACAGGTTCAATTTACTCCGTTTTTTTTCAATTGAGTAAATATAACTTATACATGATTCTACTTGATTAAAATAATTCTTTGATAGTTGTACCTTCTCAACCTTAGCTCCGTTTTCAGCGATTCTTGCGCTTGCGTGACCTCACCATCGAGACCTGATCTTTTAAAACTTTTCTTTTGATTGGTTCTTAGTTGTATTTGTCTATTTGCTTGTCTAGTTGTATGCTTGTGATTGCGCTCGATGATTGTTGCGGGTAGACGGAATGATGTTCAAATGCCTTGGAGAAACGCCTTCTGAACCCCAAGCAGCATCCAGGAGCACTTGATGCATATGTTTACCATTTCTCAACTGCTCTCTCATGCAATTCCATGCTTGTTAGTACCTCACCAGCATATTCACAGACAAAGGCACCTTTTGGGAGATCCTCCAGGGCACGTAATCCCCAGCCCTTACCCTCGCGTGTAAGAAACACCTATACACAGAATAAAGTGACAAAGGAAGTCAGTTTCATGCAACAAAACTGAATCCTAAGTTGCTGGAACAAACAAATGAACCTTCAACTAGATAAAATCCAGGAACTCATGGTATGTTTTGATAGTGTTTGGGAAGATCTAAGCAATATATATGGTAAGCAGATAGCTCAGAAAAAGAATGCATCTCAATGCAATGGCCATTCTTCAAAAAAGACGCTGATGAGCACATTGAACTATCCATGTGGCTGAGAGCCCTCACAGCCCAGGCACAACGACGCAATTATCAGGGGCGCGCTCTACCACAGTACCATCCAGAAAGAGCTGTAGAAGAATTAAAACAATATTGGCGTGCAAATCTCTTAAAAACCTACATACAATTTGCAAGTTATACCACGTTGGATCACACGATTCCCACACTGCATATGTCACATCCACATTTACTCCAGCATTCTTTACTGAATTTTCTGACAAGATGACCTTTGCATTGACCAGATGAGGCTCTATTCTTAGATCTTTCTAGAGGGCAAGCTTTACAATAGCAGAGAAAAGGTTAATGCAGGTGCATTCATCAAGGAATGCAGTCTTAACCAGGCCCTCAGGTGTATACACAAAATCACCCCCTCAGAATGCAGGCGGGGCGGGTTCTTACACGAGCCCGCAAACACAACCCGCAAAATTGATGTTTGCGACACATGCAGCCCAGCTGCGAATTATTTGCGGGCTGCCCCAAGGCCTCGAGGGGCTCGTAAAACACCCCATCTCCCCTTGCACCGAACAACATCCCATCTCCCCTTGCACCGGCGCTCCCGTCGTCGTACTCGTCGTCGACGACGCCCATCCTGTTGTATAACTCGTATAGGTCCTCGCTATCCACCAACCAAGTGCCGCTACCCTCTGACATAGGACCCCTGTTCAAGAAGGCGTAAAAGGCGTTATTACTAAAATCAACAACGCTGCTTCTAGTGGACAAAACCTCAATCCAACTATTCTCGTGCTCTTGTATGCTGAAAAATACTTCTGAATCTATCAGGTTATCAAATCGAAGATGACCTTGCAGTTGGTCCTCAATATCAAGTTTTGGCAGTGCAAATGGCCGCAAGCCTGAAGGAAACTTTTTACTGCCTTCACCAGCTAGTTGAAAGTTTTGGCTCTGAAAATTTGTATCATCATGATCCATGGGTATATGCGGCGGCGGACCTGGGCTCGATGGGGCGCTGTTACCTAACCACCCATTCTTCAGATGGATGTCCCAACATCATTGGGAAAAACAACATGATGGGTTGTTTTAGGCGGCACGCAGCATCGCTGACTCTACCAGACCACCACCTAGTACTTACTATGATACTTGTGTGACAAATAACTCAGCGCAAAACCATGATACGCACTGAAACCATAGTGAATGGTATGGCTTTTCTAAAGCACCACAGATAGATGCAAATTCTATATGAAATACAGATTGCTAGAAAAACATCCTCTGTCAACTAAAATCATGTCCCCTCCTGCCCCAAGAATAAGTGTGACGCACTTTGACCTCAGCACCCTAAGTTCGCTAGCACTACAGTCCGAGGAGAACATCTCTATGCACAAGCAGAGCCGCAATTTATACCAGTTGGATTGAACTAATCCAGCTCGCTAACCCCCTGAACGAGTTTGACAGCACAGCACTTGATGATGCTTCAAAAGGGCTCCAAACCCTAATTCACAGCGTCAAGCAACGACTCCAAACTCCACAGTCGAAAACACCCGAAAACAAGGCGGCCCAGCTCCAGCGCCACCTACCCAAATCCTAAATCGCCAAGGTCCGCGGAAGACCATGGTAACCCACAGCACCCGCACACTGCGGCACAGAAGCCAGGCGCGCCAAGTGAAAAGAAATAGAAGGGGGAAATGGGGAGGTACCGAGAGGGATTCGCCCGCCCTTCTACCACCCTCCATCCGTGAGCGGAGTCGTCGGAACCCTAGATCCTGCGGGGCGGCGGCTGCTGCTCATACCCCGGCGCCCGGCGCCGGAAACCCTAGCTCCTGCAGCAGCAGCGGAGGCGGAACCCGGTGCGGCGGAGGCGGAACCCGGTGCGGCGGGGGACGGGGGCGCTGGCCGGCGGCGAAGCGAAGGCAGCGGAGGAAGCGAGCGGGAGCTGAGCTGGGTGGGGAGACTGGGGAGTTAGGCGGTGGTTCAGCTTGGCAATTTCCCCGGTGGGGACGGAGCCCCGCGGGGAACAGCCCCGACGGGGACGGGGACGGGGGCTAATTTAGGGCTCCTTTGGAGCCGATATAGCCCCGCGGGGAACAGCCCCGACGGGGACGGGGACGGGGGCTAATTTAGCCCCGTGGGGCAGTCGGGGCGGGGCCCCGGTTCAATGTCGGGGCGGGGACCGGGGCAACAATTTCCCCGCGGTGGTCCACGAGGCCCCGACTAGCAAATAAAATTTTGGCCCATTAGCTCGTGTTCACGGCCCAGACTTTTATTTGATCATTCTCTCAACCGTAGCAGGCCTAGAAGTCTTCACATGCAAGGCCTCTTCACGTGCTGAGAAATTTATGAAGCTGAACTTGTATTTTGGACGGACAAGGTCAAAAATCTTGGTTGCTCATAATAACATAACAAAGGAATTAGTAGTTGAACATGACATCATTTCACTTAAAATTAAATCTGGAATAACATTAACATGTTCACAGATTAGTCTGACACGGTTCTCAACAACTGAACAGGAACATAAACATAGTAGTCTTTTTTTTATCGCCTCGGTAGCAGATTTTATCTTTCCAGTTGGATTGGCTTAAAACGGAGGTAAATTTAGTGGCCTCACCGGCAATCCAAACAACTTATTTAGAATAGGGTGTAAAATTTTCAGGAGATGTATTTTACTGTTTTTGCTTGAAAACCGGTCACCTTGTGCTGCTAATTTCCTTACCTTGTGCTGCCCCAAGGCCTCGAGGGGATCGTAAAACACCCCATCTCCCCTTACACCGAACATCCCATCTCCCCTTGCACTGGCGCTCCCGTCGTTGTACTCGTCGTCGACGACGCCCATCCTGTTGTATAACTCGTATAGGTCCTCGCTATCCACCAACCAAGTGCCGCTACCCTCTGACATAGGACCCCTGTTCAAGAAGGCGTAAAAGGCGTTATTACTAAAATCAACAACGCTGCTTCTAGTGGACAAAACCTCAATCCAACTATTCTCGTGCTCTTGTATGCTGAAAAATACTTCTGAATCTATCAGGTTATCAAATCGAAGATGACCTTGCAGTTGGTCCTCAATATCAAGTTTTGGCAGTGCAAATGGCCGCAAGCCTGAAGGAAACTTTTTACTGCCTTCACCAGCTAGTTGAAAGTTTTGGCTCTGAAAATCTGTATCATCATGATCCATGGGTGTATGCCTGCAAAATAGAAAAGCATCAAATGTAAAGTCCCAATAAGTCAAACATAAATTAGCAACTTTCAGGCCAAGCTTAAATATTTTTGGAGCATTTACATATAACACAATTCACATGTGGGGGGTAAATTACCTAACCACCCATTCTTCAGATGGATGTCCCAACATCATTGGGAAAAACAACATGATGGCTGCATGTGTATGTGAGCGGGGGTAGTGTTTTAGGCGGCAGGCAGCATCGCTGACTCTACCAGACCACCACCTAGTACTTACTATGATACTTATAGAGAGAATATCTACAAGGCCTAGCTTTTCCCATAACTGATAGCCATAGTGTGATAGATCTGCATCTTCCAATGCACTTTGTAGCTGGTCCAATATCTCATAAATGAGGTGCCACATATAATCAAATATCTAGCTATGTTTCTAGGATGTAAACTTTAAAAGCAAACGTCTGGTAGACCATAGTTTAAAAGGCAATAAGGTGACCTAAGAATTTTGTGAAGCCTTATCCCCGACAAGGCGTAACTGTTCCCATGGTGAGTTGGATCCCGCCTGGATGCCTAGGCAACTCCTTTGAAACTATGGAACCATCACTTTTATTCTTGCCTGAATGCATTTATCTTTTTCCTATATGATTATGATTATTATGTGACCATGTCTTTTTGGTGGTTACTTTGTGTAACAAAGTTTTTTGTTGTGTTTTGCAAGCAACGTCACTCCTTTGAAACTATGGAACCATCACTTCTGTTCTTGCCTGAATGCATTTATCGTTTTACTATATGATTATGTAGCCATGTGTCTCTTTTTGGTGGTTGTGTAACAGTTTTTGTTTTGTTTTGCCAGCACCGTGTACTGGTTATTTGTGAGTGATCACTTCAGACATTTTATGGCTGATGATAAATCAAATATGCAGAGTTCTTATAGATGTGATGATGATTGTTCAACACTAAAATTATTTGAATAGATGTTGTCACGTGTTTTATTTCAACTCAATATTTTAACTGGAATAATTTAAACCTGAATATTTGAAATTAAAACAGGTTCAATTTACTCCGTTTTTTTTCAATTGAGTAAATATAACTTATACATGATTCTACTTGATTAAAATAATTCTTTGATAGTTGTACCTTCTCAACCTTAGCTCCGTTTTCAGCGATTCTTGCGCTTGCGTGACCTCACCATCGAGACCTGATCTTTTAAAACTTTTCTTTTGATTGGTTCTTAGTTGTATTTGTCTATTTGCTTGTCTAGTTGTATGCTTGTGATTGCGCTCGATGATTGTTGCGGGTAGACGGAATGATGTTCAAATGCCTTGGAGAAACGCCTTCTGAACCCCAAGCAGCATCCAGGAGCACTTGATGCATATGTTTACCATTTCTCAACTGCTCTCTCATGCAATTCCATGCTTGTTAGTACCTCACCAGCATATTCACAGACAAAGGCACCTTTTGGGAGATCCTCCAGGGCACGTAATCCCCAGCCCTTACCCTCGCGTGTAAGAAACACCTATACACAGAATAAAGTGACAAAGGAAGTCAGTTTCATGCAACAAAACTGAATCCTAAGTTGCTGGAACAAACAAATGAACCTTCAACTAGATAAAATCCAGGAACTCATGGTATGTTTTGATAGTGTTTGGGAAGATCTAAGCAATATATATGGTAAGCAGATAGCTCAGAAAAAGAATGCATCTCAATGCAATGGCCATTCTTCAAAAAAGACGCTGATGAGCACATTGAACTATCCATGTGGCTGAGAGCCCTCACAGCCCAGGCACAACGACGCAATTATCAGGGGCGCTAGTACCATCCAGAAAGAGCTGTAGAAGAATTAAACAATATTGGCGTGCAAATCTCTTAAAAACCTACATACAATTTGCAAGTTATACCACGTTGGATCACACGATTCCCACACTGCATATGTCACATCCACATTTACTCCAGCATTCTTTACTGAATTTTCTGACAAGATGACCTTTGCATTGACCAGATGAGGCTCTATTCTTAGATCTTTCTAGAGGGCAAGCTTTACAATAGCAGAGAAAAGGTTAATGCAGGTGCATTCATCAAGGAATGCAGTCTTAACCAGGCCCTCAGGTGTATACACAAAATCACCCCCTCAGAATGCAGGCGGGGCGGGTTCTTACACGAGCCCGCAAACACAACCCGCAAAATTGATGTTTGCGACACATGCAGCCCAGCTGCGAATTATTTGCGGGCTGCCCCAAGGCCTCGAGGGGCTCGTAAAACACCCCATCTCCCCTTGCACCGAACAACATCCCATCTCCCCTTGCACCGGCGCTCCCGTCGTCGTACTCGTCGTCGACGACGCCCATCCTGTTGTATAACTCGTATAGGTCCTCGCTATCCACCAACCAAGTGCCGCTACCCTCTGACATAGGACCCCTGTTCAAGAAGGCGTAAAAGGCGTTATTACTAAAATCAACAACGCTGCTTCTAGTGGACAAAACCTCAATCCAACTATTCTCGTGCTCTTGTACGCTGAAAAATACTTCTGAATCTATCAGGTTATCAAATCGAAGATGACCTTGCAGTTGGTCCTCAATATCAAGTTTTGGCAGTGCAAATGGCCGCAAGCCTGAAGGAAACTTTTTACTGCCTTCACCAGCTAGTTGAAAGTTTTGGCTCTGAAAATCTGTATCATCATGATCCATGGGTATATGCCTGCAAAATAGAAAAGCATCAAATGTAAAGTCCCAATAAGTCAAACATAAATTAGCAACTTTCAGGCCAAGCTTAAATATTTTTGGAGCATTTACATATAACACAATTCACATGTGGGGGGTAAATACCTAACCACCCATTCTTCAGATGGATGTCCCAACATCATTGGGAAAAACAACATGATGGTTGTTTTAGGCGGCACGCAGCATCGCTGACTCTACCAGACCACCACCTAGTACTTACTATGATACTTGTGTGACAAATAACTCAGCGCAAAACCATGATACGCACTGAAACCATAGTGAATGGTATGGCTTTTCTAAAGCACCACAGATAGATGCAAATTCTATATGAAATACAGATTGCTAGAAAAACATCCTCTGTCAACTAAAATCATGTCCCCTCCTGCCCCAAGAATAAGTGTGACGCACTTTGACCTCAGCACCCTAAGTTCGCTAGCACTACAGTCCGAGGAGAACATCTCTATGCACAAGCAGAGCCGCAATTTATACCAGTTGGATTGAACTAATCCAGCTCGCTAACCCCCTGAACGAGTTTGACAGCACAGCACTTGATGATGCTTCAAAAGGGCTCCAAACCCTAATTCACAGCGTCAAGCAACGACTCCAAACTCCACAGTCGAAAACACCCGAAAACAAGGCGGCCCAGCTCCAGCGCCACCTACCCAAATCCTAAATCGCCAAGGTCCGCGGAAGACCATGGTAACCCACAGCACCCGCACACTGCGGCACAGAAGCCAGGCGCGCCAAGTGAAAAGAAATAGAAGGGGGAAATGGGGAGGTACCGAGAGGGATTCGCCCGCCCTTCTACCACCCTCCATCCGTGAGCGGAGTCGTCGGAACCCTAGATCCTGCGGGGCGGCGGCTGCTGCTCATACCCCGGCGCCCGGCGCCGGAAACCCTAGCTCCTGCAGCAGCAGCGGAGGCGGAACCCGGTGCGGCGGAGGCGGAACCGGTGCGGCGGGGACGGGGGCGCTGGCCGGCGGCGAAGCGAAGGCAGCGGAGGAAGCGAGCGGGAGCTGAGCTGGGTGGGGAGACTGGGGAGTTAGGCGGTGGTTCAGCTTGGCAATTTCCCCGGTGGGGACGGAGCCCCGCGGGGAACAGCCCCGACGGGGACGGGACGGGGGCTAATTTAGCCCCGTGGGGCAGTCGGGGCGGGGCCCCGGTTCAATGTCGGGGCGGGGACCGGGGCAACAATTTCCCCGCGGTGGTCCACGAGGCCCCGACTAGCAAATAAAATTTTGGCCCATTAGCTCGTGTTCACGGCCCAGACTTTTATTTGATCATTCTCTCAACCGTAGCAGGCCTAGAAGTCTTCACATGCAAGGCCTCTTCACGTGCTGAGAAATTTATGAAGCTGTATGATTGTGTGGCCCACGCTGCTCTGCTTTAGCCGGCCTGCTGCAGCAGGGAGCGTTGCCGAAGAAGGCAGGCATGCAGGCACCGCGTGGGGCCCTGATGGGGATCGGGGATCCGTCGGGGTCGGGGCCGGGGGGCAATTTCTCCCCGATTTCTGTTTCGGGGACGGGGCAGCGCTGCCGGTTCGGGGGTCGGGGCGGGGACGGTTTGGCTTCCCCCGGCCCCGCCCCGCCCCGTTGCCACCCTGAGCGGTGGTGGTGGGGGTGGGGTTTTGTGGTTCGGCTGCGGAGGCCGCACACCACACCACACCGGGCACCAGTCGCTTGTTGGGCCTGACAATGGGCCGTGGCCCGATCCTAACCCTGCTTCAGCCCTGGTTGCTTAAAGATGCGGCCCAACCTTTATCCTATGAAAAAGTCCTTTTTACATCCCTCAACTATCGTCGAAGTTCGAATTTCATCCTTCATCTATAAAAGCGGGTATTTAACATCCCTCAACTGTCTAATCCGATCCATTAAGGTCCTAAGGCTGTTTTGAGGGCGGTTTACGCTGATATGGCGACACATAATCACGATGACGTGGACTAAACTTGGTCCACGTTCACGCTGCACCACGGATTGGAAGCATCGGCCTCTCCATTTTTTTCCTACCGCCTCCAGACACCATTTTTTTCTTTCTTTTGCTATCTCCAGCCACCATTGTTGTTAATCTAGAACCTGTACTGAACAAGTGCTGAACTTGTATTTTGGACGGACAAGGTCAAAAATCTTGGTTGCTCATAATAACATAACAAAGGAATTAGTAGTTGAACATGACATCATTTCACTTAAAATTAAATCTGGAATAACATTAACATGTTCACAGATCAGTCTGACACGGTTCTCAACAACTGAACGGGAACATAAACATAGTTTAGCACATCACTAACAGATCATAACAACACATTGTTTATCACATAACACATAACTTCAAAGCTTGTCGGAAGCCCAAGGAAGAAGTAGAAGCATTGCCCCTGGCCCGGGTGGGTTTTCTTTGGATTTGGAGCAGATGCAGAAACCTTAGCAGATGCTTTTCCAGTTGTGATGTTGATGGTAGCAGAAGCACTGGACCTTGGTACATTTGCCACCAATTGAACACTTGCATTGCCTCCAGGTCTAGTACTAACACTTGCTCTAGCACAACTTTTGATTGTAGCCTGCCAACATATAGCAAATTGCATTTCAGTATCATATCTAGATGTTCTGATTTTGTAATTTGCACAGTTCAACCAAAGATTGCATTCAGTATCACAAAAGCAGTGTAACAATGTGGACAAAAATTAACTTCCTAATAATCTAAACATTCAGGAGATCAAAAGAAAAAGAATTTGCCCAACGTGTGGCCTCCCAACATGAAGGGGAAAATAGAAAAGAGAAAACATGCATCATGGAATCGATAAATACATTGCACCATGGACTCCCATTACCAAATCTAGAACCAATCCTCACTAAACTGACCATCTAATCGCAAAAAATCCACTGAATCACAGCCGTCCCGTACAAGAGCGAGAAACCAAATCAACAATTGCAGCGTAGGTCAGAGGACTCGCCAATCTAGCAAACAGGTTCACGAGCAATGCATGACAGGAAGATTATGGCAGCAGATCAACGCTATATGCTATTCGTGAGCTTTCTATTTTTTTCCCCACCTATTGGTAGAATGAATCTACAAGCTATTACCCTGCTGCGGTCCGGATCCACCGGCTGGTGCATTTGAGCCAACCGGGGGTATGCCATGCTTAACAGAGAACAGCACGGCGAGGGAGACGGGATTGGCAGGTGAGCGTTACCTCATCGCGGCAGACGTGCGAGCGTGCGGCAGGGACGAATGGCGGACGGCCGCGGGCGTCTTGCGGACAGGCGTGGCGTGGGGCGGGGAGGAACGGCAGACGGGTGCCGCCTCACGTTGAGGAAGAAGGCGGCTGGAGGCGGCGGGGACGAGTGGCGGACGGGCGCCGCCGACCGGTGAGGAAGAACGACGCCTGGGCGGTGGGGAAAAAAAATAAAGGAAGCTAGGGTTTCGAATCGGCAGTACGCGTGGATCAGGTTTAACCCACGTCATCGTGATGATGTGTCGCCATGTCAGCGTAAACCGTCCTCAAAACAGCCTGGGGTCTTAATGGACCGGATTACAAAGTTGAGGGATGTCAAATACCTGGTTTTATAGATGAGGGATGAAATCCGAACTTCGACGATAGTTGAGGGACGTAAAAATTATCACTGTTATCCAATCCTATCCGGCCTTTCATCTACCATTCCCCTAATCCAGCCTTTATCCAACTAAAGCCCACGGGCCAAAACAATTCCACTCGAAGAGCATGATCAACGGGCCATCCATTGGCACATACTAGTAGCAAATCGAGCACAGTCCGTTTAACAAGCCAGCATGCCTCATGGAACAAGCTGGAAAGCACCCTGCGTTTAACAAACAATCAGGGCTTATCAAGCTGCCTTGCTGTCTACTGACGCTACAAAGGTCAGAGGTAAACTGACACAGTATAGGTAGATAAAAAATAGAAAACTACATCACCACTTTTCAAATGAGATAAAATAAATAATATCCATATTGAAGCAACAGGGACGCAACACTGGGTGTGTTTAGTTGTAAAAAGAAGGGGTGAAAGTTTGGTGAAAATGTCACATCGGACACTGTAGCGCACTGTAGCACTTTTCGTTTGTTTGTGGTAAACATTTTCCTATCATGACCTAAGTAGGCTCAAAATATTCGTCTCGTCGTGTACATCAAAACCATGTAATTAGTTTTTTTATTTACCCACGTTTAGTGTTCCATGCATGAGGAGAGAGATTTGATGTGATAGGTGGATAGTGATGTTTGGAGAGAGAATTTTTGGAATTTTGGTGATGGGATGGGGAACTAAACACAGCCACTATCATATTGTAGAGATGCAACAGTATCATGTTCTGGAGATTCAGACTTGGAATACTTATTAGGAGGAGACGCCGCTTCATTTAGCAGGAGGAGCCGCATCGTCCTTGACTCCTTGTCCGCAATAATTGTTAGAAAATTATCCCTCACGGCGACGAGCCGCTCGCTAATCTCCTCCAGCGGAAGCGCCGATTGAATCTATCGAGACGAACTTGCAAGATCACAGACGACACCGGAGACACGATCTTTATTAACGAGGTTCGGTCATGTGCCTACATCCCCGGGGCATGACTACAGGCGCTCCTTCCCAACCGCAACACCGGTCGCTCCGGGGTCCCGGCAACGTGCCGCCTCCCCCCTGTGAGCCTGTCGCTATGTCGTCATGGTTACAACAGCAGCCCCCCTCTCATATTTATGAGGAGGACCAGGTTACAGAGTTTGACACGAACTCTACCCTATACTGCTAAATACAACTCCAGGTCCCATCGTAACCGGACTTGTACAAATATTCGACACAATATCTAACAAACTCCACCTTGGCGAATATTCCTCCATCTCGAAGTTGTCATGTGCGAACCTCCATGTACACCAGACTTGAGTTGTTGCCTTCGCCCCTCAACACGAGCTGCCTGACGAGCTTGACATCTCAAACTCACCGCCTGAAGAAACACCGCTATCCCTGCAATTCCAAACTCAATGACTCCACCTTGCGCCGTATCCTCACGCATCTTTCGTGCATTGAAACGACACCTTGTAGATGCATAATCCTCGTAACTCCAGGTGATCTTCGCACAATCTCTAGATCCAATCCAACCATAGCTCTTGATACCAATTGTTAGAAAATTAGCCCTCACGGCGACGAGCCGCCCGCTAATCTCCTCCAGCGGAAGCGCCGATTGAATCTACCGAGACGAACTTGCAAGATCACAGACGACATCGGAGACACGATCTTTGTTAACGAGGTTCGGCCATGTGCCTACATCCCCGAGGCATGACTACGCCTAACAATCTCCCCCGTCACACATCGGGCCCAACTCTTCCATCACATACAACCCATGTGATCTCCCAGAAGACGTTATCCCAGGCCCCGAGTCCAACTCTCCAGTCACAACACCCATGTGACCCTCCGGAGACTAGTCTTTTGGGTTGAGTTAGGCCTGGACCTTGGTTGGTTGTTGCTTCGGTGGACCTGGGCTCGATGGGGCGCTGGCTCGTGCGTATAGCGGGTCGGGCCAGAATCCGCTGCGCCGCTCTAACAATAACAACTGGTTCAGAGAGATAATGCATACAAGAGAGTTATTGAACAGACATTGCAAAGTGCTAGGAAACAAAATGAATTATGAAAACCAACTAGCAGCAGCAAACTACGCTAGGAAGGCCCAAAATGGACCTTTTAGTATGTGTGTATATGTATATTTTCAAGGTACTTGTGCATCGATCTATTTGAATGATTTCTATTCAGATAAATTCTTGGTTGGCTGATTCTGATCTTCTATAGTCTGCACCAGTTCTTCCCAGATTTCACCAGTTTCAGTTTGATAATGAGGTCTCATGATATGCATATGCAGTGAAAACTTCAACCAGGGAATGGCGATGTCTTGGACAAGAGGGTTAAAGCATGCTGTTGTTCTGAGGAATGCAGCTAAAAGAATGGAAGGTCCATTGAACAATGTCATCTTTCCATTGAGGGTCACTAGTACTACTAGTTATTGACAAACATAAATGAAACTTTGCTTGTCGTACAAATCGGAGATGACCATTACTGAGAATATGCAAATCTTTTGTCGTCACTATATATAATTGATTGATGCCCAACTACAAAGCTTCTGATCCAACATAGGCCTAACGGTTCTTTTTAAAGGAGTATTTGTGACGTCCCATACAATTTTTTAGGAGTTAAAATAAAATAGGATGCTAGGTACAGCGTTTGCATGATTGCATCAATAGAGAATTCTTTTACCTCAGTCTGCTCTTGTTAGAAATTTAGAAATTAAAATGGGGATTAGCCTTATACGGAGACCAAGTAGTTAATTCGTCCAACTAGAAAGTGAAAACAAACTGAACGATGGTGCAATTTATTAACGAAGGATGAAAGGACTCGAATGTGACACAACATTTCAAGTGTACTTGAATAAGTGACTCTTAGGGCTTTGAATAGAAAACTGTCCAAGATACCCTAGCAACAGCCATCACCTGTAAGAGTAGATCGAAATTGCAGGTATTAGTAGCGAAGGAATCAGATTCCAGGCGGGCAACAAGAAGGAAGAACCAATCCAAAACAGAGTCGGGCACCAAATTGAATCAAGAACTTTTCTGTGGCAGAAAAGGAGGCACCACCGGATGCCTGCATCACCACGACGGAGAGGAGAGTCCAGCGGCGGTGGAGAGGAGAGGAGAGCGCCGGCATAGAGCAGGGCGGGCGGCGGGCGGCGGCCGACGGGCGCTCACTCTTCTCAACCCTAGGCATTTCTTTGCAGCAGCGACAGGCGAACTCGAACTCGATCGATCGCCCTCCTCTACTCGATACAGAGAAAAAGAGAGCCCTTTTCATTATCCATGGGCCGAGCCCTTCTTTGCCATCCATGGGCTGATGTGAGCAATGTTCAAAATTCGGCCTGTGCCAATCCTTTTAAGATAAGGCCCGATCCAATCCGACTTTTTTCAGAGAGAGCCCATACTCAGTTCGAAAATAACAACCCATGAGTTAGAAGGCCCGTATGGCCCTTGGATTGACGTGGCCCATTGTCAGGCCTAGTTGCGACTCGCGAGGGAGCGGTGTTCGGAGTCACTGGGAGTGGACCAAGGGAGCGTGACTTGGAGGTGTTAGCGTTTCCGTGGAGTTGGCCCGTGGACCACCCCGGTCGTAGTAGGTGGAAGGAATTTGACGCTCAAAGGAATCAAATTTGAGTGATACAAAATACAATAGTTTTTATTTTATACTCTTAAACGATAAGAAATATTAAATAACCTTTTCAGTTTGCTAAATTTTCAGTTGAATATTGTCGGGGACATCCCAAGGGGGTCCCCTAATCATCGGGGTAAACACCCTCAGAAACGCCAAGCCCAAAGAGGTTAAGATAACCACGGCCCAACAAAACCTAGGTAACACGGCCTGTCACTGCTCATTGCAGCCCAAGTGCCACTACTACACAGCTACCGAAGGACCCGAAGCGAGCAGCCTGATCTCCGCCTCGCTCGAGGGCTGCGAACCCCTCGAGCGAGCTCGGTCCCGATCACCGCCTCGCACGAGGGTCTGCGACCCCCTCGGACGAACTCGACCCCAAACTCCGCCTCGCTCGAGGCCGCCTCAGCTCGACCACTGAGACGCTCAACCACTCCACCCGGCAACCGCATTTAATGCCCGCCCCATCGGTCAGGCGCCAAAGTCAAAGAGCGGCCTCTCTCCACCCCGCGCCGCTGACACCACAGGGGGCCACTATTCCACCGGCTCCGGTCACTATGCGGTCACATCGCTGCCGCGCTGACGCACGCGACACTATGCAGGCAGGCACGGGTCACTCCGTTGCACTGTGTCAACTGCTCCCGTCCTTCCCCCACTGCGAAGCCCTCGAGCGGGCAGGAGGGCACCCTCGAATGGCGTACGGACGACGACCGGGAGCGAACCACGGTCAAGTCCGCCACGCCCTGTCAATCCCACTGACTCCAGCCCAGCGCGGCCCTGCGACAGCGCACGCCGGGTCACTTCCACCAACTCTCTGCCATACCCCCGACGGGGCGAGCACGCCGTGTACTGTGACCAGCAGAGGCCATCATTCCGTCACCGTGCTGCCAACTCTCGTCCTCCCACGACCAAGTAAGCGTGGGAGACCCTCGATCCGGTGTACGGGTGACGACCAAAGCCCAGCTGGAGGGCCTGCTACCCCTCGAAGCCGCTTCAGGATAAGATCAAGGACGGCCACAACGCCCGAAGAAACCGGGGTCCGCCATAATCGCCGCTCAGAACCAAGGACCGTGGCACGCACAGTGCCATACTCCCCCAGTACACACCCCTGTAGCATGTACTGTGCTTGTACTTGTACTTATCCGCAAACCCCCTCAGGGTCGTCTTCTTTCCTCCTTGAGCTATAAAAGAGGGAAGGGAGCGCCGGCCAGGGGGAGACCGAACAACAGCAACTACACACACCACACCACGATATCGGCACTTCGCCTCAATCATCCACTCGCTCAGGGACTTGGAGGCTCCACCTCCTCTCCCGCCAAGCTTGTAGCCCCCCACTACGAGCACCTCGGTGCAAGATAGTATAGTGCCAAGAGCACACCTTGCTGGACGTACGGCCCCGAGGCCGGAACCAGGATAAAATCCCTTGAGTCATTGTGCTAGCTCTTGCATCAACCGGTACGGGACAAAATAGAGTCCTAATCCTACTCAAATTACAGGTCCAAACCGGTCAGACCGGTTTGGGAAACCGGTCTGACCGGTTTTCCCAGGTGCAGAATCTTCCCGAAGTCATAACTCTCTCATCTGGAGTCCAAAATAGGCGTTCCACATGTGCATCTTGATCGTCTCGACGACAGTTACGCAATGGTGAAGTCCAATTTGTATTTTGACAATGTTTCCAAAACCGGTCTGACCGGTTTGCAAACCGGTCAGACCGGTTTGCACCGCTGTGCCAATTTTGGTCGTCAACACTTAGGTTTTATTTCTTTGGTGAGTGTCATGTTTGCAGGTACAATATCACGAAACACGTGCTATAGGGGTCGGAAATGACAGAAACGGCCGAACGACATGTTCGGCCGGTTATCCCCCTTAGCCGTACAAGCAAGCGGGAGCCGTCCACGTCACCGCCAACTCATCCGAGGCCACGCCAAGTCACTCCAAGCCGTGCCAAATCATCCCAGGCCATGCCACATCACTCCGGGCCAGAACCACACGTGTCCCAGCATCAACAAGGCAGCCCAGGAGGTCCAGAAGGCATAGGCGGTGCACGGGGGCAGGCTTGGGCCTCCAGGTCCGTTCGGCCGAACAGTGCGGTTCGGCCAAACCGCCCCCAGTGCACAACCGCCTCCAGGGGACACATCTCAGCCGTGGGAGCAAAGGCAGCAGATCCCACGGTTCGGCCGAACTGGCTAGTTCGGCCGAACCGGGGACTTCGGCCGAATCAGCCGGCCACCGCCTCTCTGCCCCCCCTGCTTGCCTTGGCGGTTACCCAAGCTCAACCGCCATGTCCAGCTATAAATAGAGGGCCACACCTCTCATTTACACACACACTCAAGCCAAGGAGCTCTTCCACTTCATTCTAGTAGAGTTAGGATAGTTTAGTTGGGAGTTAGAGTCGAGTCGAGCTGTGCCTCGGAGGTTCCGGAGTCGTCCACCAGGTGAAAATAGGAAAATATTGGTTTACGAGAGTACCTTTTCTTTTGTATGACATTCAAGTTATCAATATAGTTATCTACTTTATTGTAACACCTAAAAATAGCATATTTAAAATTTTTAGTAATTAATTGATTATTAATTATCATGTTCATGTTTAATATAGGTTACATAAATAATTTCTAAAAAAAATTAAAATAAAATATAAGGCATAGAAACATTTTTGTTGCATTCATGCTGCTGCATTTATTTTTGTATTGCTTGTGGTTCAAACCAGAATTTAAATTTGATTTAAATTCGTTTTTGAATCACTTTGATTTGAGCTTTAGAAAAGTTGTTTAAGCCCGAGTTTGATTTGACCCCCTGATCTTTTCGCCAGTCCACTTTTGCTCCCTCCTTTCTTTTCCCAAACCAGCCCAGCACCCTTCTCTTTCCCTCTGCTCGGCCCAGTACGCGCAGCCCCACCTCGGCCCAACAACTCCCCTTCCACTCCAGTCGCTCAGGTCTACCCTCCCCCCTCGAACACTCCTCCTCCCTCTGATTTCCCACACCCGGCCCAGCTCACCAGACCAACTCGGCCCAGCCTGCTTCCTCACCTACCGCTTCGGCCCAATCCGCCGCGCGCAGCGCCACGCCCGCTCCACTTTAGGCCCAGAAGCCGGCCCAACTTGGTGCCCTCCCTCTCCACTCTCTGCCACGTGGGGCCGGCTACTGTGCTTCTTCCTCCCCGCGCCTGGCTCAGACCCGAGCCCAACCCGCTCGCCGCCGTGGCCTTGGCCCAAGGCCTGAGCCTCGCCCACGATAGAGCCGCCTCCCGAAGCTTCCGCGAAGCTTCTCACCCCCTCCTTCCTTCTCTGTGTCGCTCCCCCAAAGGAAAGCACCTTCCCCTCCATGGAAGGAGATCGCCGCCGCCGCCCGCCTCGGCGTGCGCTTCACGAACTACCCCGGCGCCCTAGACCCCTCACCCGGGCTATAAAAGCCCCCCACCGAGACCCCAAGGCCCTTATCCCATCCTCACTCGAGCTCCCGAGCCGCAACTCCCCTCCACAGCCCCGCACCGCCGCCGTTGGCCGCCGCGACCAGTACTCGCCGACCGCCGCCCTCTGCCCGGCAAAGATCCATCCAGAAGCTCCGCCCGGAGGTAACGCAGCTATCCGTGCCACCCAGCTCCCCTGGTTCCCCTGATTCGAGGCTAATCGCTCGCCGTCGCCGTGCAGAACCACCCGAGCTCCGTCGGCCACCGATGACGCGCCGCTCCGGCGACTCCCCGCCCCGACCGACGCTCGGAGAAGCATCGCCGGGCCGCGAGGAGCACTCAGAGCTTCCCCGCGCTCGCTGTCGCGCTCCGGAGCATCGTCACCGACGCACACCGGCGCTCTCGCCCGCCGTTCGCCGTCGACCTGCCGCACCGCCGCTTCCCCCACGACTTGATCACCTCAGGTAGACTCCCCCTCATCCCCTGAACCCGTAGCCTCCAATCTCGCCCCTAGTCGAGCCCCGTAGCACCTTCGGCCACCTCACCGGAGCTCCGCCTCCGCCCCTCGCCGCCGTTCACCACCTCAGCCGCACAAACCACCCCTAGAACCCCCCCAGATGGTTTCGCCTCGCCGTCCTGGTTCTGTAGGACCAAGTCCCATAGTCCCTCGTGCTTCCTAGCTCTAGTTCGAGCCTGCTCCGGCGAAGCGCCGCCGCCGGCGCCGCGCCGCCGCGAAACCACGTCGCCGGCGGCGGCAATCTGCCCCAACCCACCAGAGCCGCCCGATCTTGATCCAGCGGTTGAAATCCACCCCGCGCCGAGTCAACTGGTCGTCGTACCGGTCAACACTCGGTCAGCGCGGCGTTTTTTTTCTAAAGAACCCTCGTCCTTCTGTTAAATTAACCCGCAGTCCACCCCTGTGTTAAAAATAATTGCAACCAAGTCCTTTTCTTCGCGTTTTGGCCCCTTCGCTTTTGAAAAATCTAACCCGCGGTCCAGCCTTGCCGTTTTTGCGCGTTAGCCCCTCGGTTTATACGCTTAATTACGTATAGGTCCTCATTTTCTTACAGATAGGTCCCTGAAACTTCAAAACCTCATAACTTTCTCGTTTTAGCTCCGATTAGTGTGATTTTCGCGCTCATGTGTTCATAGCGAAGCGTAGAATAGATCTAAAACCCTTTTATGTACTGTTTTCACTGTTTGATGTACTGTTTCTAATAGAATACCTTTGCTTGCATGTATTGTCTTGTATGGATGCTTGTGTGGTGATTCGTGTCCAGTCGGTGAGCCGTTCGCGTTGGACTTTGAGTACGAGGATTTGATGAAAAGAAGGCACAAGCCTTTGGTGAGGATTCAAATACACTTGAGTGATTGAGTGTGCCAATGAGGAACAATTTGTAGTTTTCAAAACTTATGAAAAACTCCAAGATGGGATATTCATGCATTTAAATTGATGTACCACTAAGGATATTCCTAGCTTTGATATTCCTGTTCCCTTGATTACCTTGGGTATTTGCATTCTGGGTAGACTTTTGCTAGGCGCAGCTACTGTCACCTTTATTATTAATGTTAATCTTGATATAATGGTTCACTTCAACCTTTAATGTTAAAATATGCCTTTTTTTAGCAACATGGTTGAGGGAACTAGGGCGTCAGCTGCGTGCCAGGCCCTAGTGTCTCTCCGTAAGGACTGGTTCATAAAGTGGCAACCCAGGAGCCTGTCGCCACCGCCAGAACTATAATGGCTCTGGTCTTGGACAAGTAGCTTGTACGACTCTAGCTTGATTTAATCACTTACACTATATAATTGGGTTACAACTGGGAGTCTTTTCACTTGTAGTAAATTGGATGAAGTTAAAATGAATCAACTAAAAATGCTATTGCAGTCAAACCGAGTCAAACCTTTTGGCCTCATACCCCGTGCTATACTTGCTAAGTAATTCTGTTACTTACACTTAGTCCGATGACCGGACTCAACCAAGGACCCCAGGAGTTCACCAAGTCGAAGCTCTGGACATGCTCGCCGCCAAGATAGACCTCCTGATGAAGAAGCTGGAGGCCCCTGCTCAAGAAACAGTGCAAGCCATGGACGCTCGCATGACCTGCGAAGTCTGTGGTAACACTGGCCATTCGGGGAACGACTGCCCCGAGACGCGAGAAGATGCCCACTTCGTCAACAACTCCAACAACAACGGGTACCGACCGAACAACTACAGCAACCAAGGCTGGAATTCGCGCCCAAACCTCCCCTTCGAGAGGCCTCAAGGTAACATTTTCAATTCCAGCAATTTCAATAATCAGCCGTCTCTTAGAGATCTTGTGTTTAACCAGATGAAAATAACTGAAAATTGGAGGATCTGCCGTTCTTCTGAGTGTGTTCTCCCAGTCAGAGTCCCTATGGAGTATGGCCTCGTTTAGAGAGAGTTGTTATTAGTCTTCCGCTGTATTGGTTAGTTTATTTATGAAGCAACTCTGATGCTGTCTCTTATACACATCTAGATGTGTATAAGAGACAGTTATTAGAAATAAAACCTAAGTGCAAGGAATGTTGCATAGTCTCTCATTTTATCCCGAGTATTGGTGGTCGAAATTGGGCTGTAGCGACCGCCAACAGTTATCTACTTTATTCTACTTGTGCCTTATATAGTTACTTCTACTTTAGTCTAGTTGCTTCTATATCGTGTTTAGACTATAGTCGGTTCTAGTTCATAGTGCTTCTAGTTCTGAGAGGGTAAGATGTCTCGTAGTATTCTCCGTACTAACGATACAGGGAAGGTCTCAAATATCCATGTGCTAACACCAAGATGGACCTATCTGCCGAGAGCTGCAAAGAAGGCGATCATCAAGACCTCTCCGGACCGGAAGGAAGATCCCGGAGTACCCATCATTCAATGCACGATCTGGAATCGTCGCATTGATGATGCACTCTGTGATCTGGGGGCCAGCGTCAACATCATGTCTAAGGTATTATTTAAAAAGTTGCACTACCCTACTCTATCTCCTACTACTGCCCAGGTTCAGCTAGCAGACTCAACCGTCCGCTACCCCGAGGGGGTGATCGAGAATGTACCGGTCCGCATTTGGGGACGTTACGTTCCTGTGGACTTCGTTGTCCTCGACACAGGAAACGATCACTTGTTTTCCCTTGTCCTGGGCCGACCATTCTTGAACACCACCCGGGCTAGAATCGATATGGATGCGAGAGAGGTCTCGTTCCGTATCGACGGAAGGTTGACGTACTTCAAGTTCCAACCACGTCTGCTAAAATTCTTTCCAGTGGGGAAAACCAATGCCCTCCGGAACAAAATTGATAGTTTCCAGCAGTTAAAGGATGAAACAGTCCCGGAGGCATGGGATCGCCTCCAGGACTATATTTCTGCTTGTCCTCACCATGGTATGCAGAGTGGGTTCATAATCCAAACTTTCTATCACAGGCTGAGAACCGTGGAATTCCCAGAGACGCCGATCCCACCGCCACCGACACCGAAGAAGAAGAACAAGAAAATGTGGCGGAAGAAGGTTGCATCGTCCGAGTCATCCACTCCGGGACCGGACGATGACAAGAGCACCTGAAGACAGGAAAGTCCCGCTCGCGGACTTAAAAGCTGAGCGCTCGCCGCGAAGATAACCGGTATGTATCTCATGTTTCCCTTCCAAATTTTATTTTCCAAGTTGCATTTGCATGTTTCCCTTTCCAAAATAATTGAACCACCTGAATAAAAATTTGAGAGAGAGTAGAAAATTTTGCAAGCTTGGTTTGAATAAATGTGCACATGCTGAAATTTTACCTAGGGTGGATGTAATTGGTAATTTTTATCATTTTCATCCCTTCTAGAACATCTCCAATGACTGACCTGATTTCTTGTGCTAACCTTTGATACTCAGTCCTTCGGGTAGTCGTTTCTGTGCTAACATTTTGCAGGTGCCATGTCAAAGTTCATCGCCGCACTCCGTCGTTCCACCTGGCTTAACCGCCGCTCGGACGATGCTGGGAGTTCCCCAGCCCCGTCCCGTGGCTCGAGCCGGATGGACGAGGATGAGGCTTGGAGCAGCTGGCTTGGGTGGAGGCTCTGCTGTACCCCAAGCCAGGCAGCTCCTGAGCGAGAACGACATTGTTCTCCGGACGGACCGGGAGAGAAGCACCTTCAACGAGCTCAGGCTGAAGGAATTCGAGCACACCCGTGTGTTCGATCAGGACCTACTGAGAAGAACGGGGATGGACAAGGAGTTCCCGGAGATCTTCCATGCCGTCAGCTGGGAGAACTTCTGGGAGATCAACGAGCTAGGTTCGTACTTACTCACGCTCTTGTTTCTTTCCACTCTGGTTTCCGAAAATGGGGGGATTCGCTTCAGATTTTTCAACCAAGAGTTCTTCTGCTCTTGGAGGGATTTTAGCTTGGCTCTTGGTTTTTCAAGTCGTTGCTCTTTAGAGCCAAGCAGAGCTTTGAAAAGGTTTGATCGGGTCGCATTCTGGAAGAGGATTTCCGGAAATACCAACTGCCATGCACCCCGCATGAACAGTATCCATAACCCCACTCTGCGCTTTATGCACAAGTGGGTGGCTATGACGGTATTTCCGAGAGCCCTACGCCAAGTACCTTGAGGACATCCTCAACCACAAACGAGCCCTGCCGACCACCGAGGTAATAAAGCTAACAGAAGCTTGCAGCGCAGCTATTTTAAATAATCTCCCAGAGAAGAAGAAGGACCCAGGATGTCCTACCACCATCCATAACCCCACTCTACGATTTATGCACAAGTGGGTGGCTATGACGGTATTGCCGAGAGCCGATATCCGACCCGTGAACACAGTTGAGTTGCGAATTCTGTATGCTATGTTCAAGAAAATTCCGGTTTTCTCCAGTGAAAGACATGATCGATCACTGGCTGTCTCATATTTCTCGTGTGGGTAGCATGGCGATGACTTCTCTAGTCACTCGCCTCGCAAACCACCTGGGAGTCCTCCAGGACGCCCAGTGCACGTACATAGAGACAGCACGCTCTGTCGTAGATGCTGAACACTTCGTTTAGGCTCACATCTTACGAAAGTTGCCTGATGCTTCACTTGTGATGATTTATCGCGGTTATACAGCCGAGGTGCGTCTGCCTTGTGCGGCACTTAAGCTGTATACCGCTAAGAAATTAACGCTTCATTTGAGCGCCGAGTCGGACGAATCTCCTCCACCGAGAGAGCCCGCTCGACACAGTGTAGCAGGTGAAGGGCCGTTTACAAGAGGACGAGCCAGGCGTGATGCCAGGCTCGCCACCACACTGGAGCCGGAAGACGAACCAGAAGCACTGCACCGACATACGTCCGCGTTCGAGGCCACCTACGACATGTACACCGGGGCCGGTACATCTAGAGCAGGAGGCTCTGGACAGTACCAGGATCCGAACTATCAAGCCTCGGGACGCTGGGACTACGGTCAGAGCACGGACTCTGAGTGGTCCGGAAGCTGGTATGCTGGGGGATATGACAATGCCTCCCAGCCATACTACCCCGGATACTCACAGTCCGCCCGCATCGACTACGGTCGGGAGTTGTCATACATCTCCGATCGGGTCGATGTCATCGACGACCGGACAAGGGGCATTCAAGACACACTAGCCCATCATTCGCAGTACCTCCAAGAGAATGACGGGATGGTGTCATCCATCCAGCATGATGTCCGGGAGCAGTCCGAGCAGCTGGCCGCGTACCTCGCAAGACTCAATCCCTACCAGTGAAGCGTTCTAGCTTGGGGGAGGACCCCCACCAGGTATGTCTGAACCACCCAGCACTTTGTTCATGCATTCGCATTTTCACCAGTGACTTTGTTTTAAATAATGAATGCTTTTAGCCTTCCACCAGGTGAAGTGTTACAGCGGTGATTCTGTGCGCTTGCAGAATATTTACATATTTTACTAAGCCATAAGTAAAACCACTAACACTTCTTGCCTCCAGTACCGGGATTCCCCAATTCTGATATTGGATCGTAAGAAGTGCCAACAACGGCCCCGAGGCCGGAACCAGGATAAAATCCCTTGTGTCATTGTGCTAGCTCTTGCATCAACCGGTGAAGGACGGGACACAGCGCATTCTATTAGGCGTTGAGGTTGGTCGGCCAATCTCAGCACCGACAGTGGCGCGCCAGGTAGGGGCAGCGCTGTGATCGATCGCTTTCCCAAGCAGTTTCTTCACCGGCAAGCTGCAATCTCGCCATGCCGGCGCAATCCGCCATGGGGTCTTCCGGTCCGCTTCCGCGCGGATACCGGGTCATGTTCGGGAGCCTGGAGTTCGAAGCGACCGGTGAGGGTTTCCTCATGCGACTCGCCTCCGTGGCACCCGGCATGATAACCGCACCCCTGGCATCGCCTACGCCATCCCCGGTCAGGGGCAGGCGGGCACTGCACGAGCTCATGGTTCTCGTGGAGCGACGCGCCATCCCGCGCGTGGTGCTCCCTGACTGGGATGCACACTTGCTGCTCCGACCTGCTGTCATAGCGCAGCAAGGCGCACCCCCGCCGGTGGCTCCCGCGGAGGGAGCACGCCGGGGGATGCGGCCGGGGCGGTACAATTGCCCTACGGGCTAACCAACACGGCCGCGATGCATTCCACGGCAATCAGCGCCAGTCTGGGCGCATGCGCGGACTCGGTAAGCCCCCAGCTGGGTTTGGCCCACCGCCTACGCCTCTCCTCACCAGACGGGTCCACGATCGACTCCGATGGCGAAGAGAGCGTGTGTGGCCAGGAGCGCCCAGACCTGGACTACTCCGAGCTGTGCGACCGCGAAGGTTTCACATCCTTTCAGGCCGCCGCGGACTTTTGCCTCACCTGTTCCGACGATTCCAGCGAAGGGGAGTACGACCCCACGCGGGAGTGCTTCGTCCTGGAAGGTGAGGTAGAGTCCGCGGATGAGGATGACGAGACAACAGATGGCGCTGCACGCTACGAGCAGCCACCAGCACTCGCCGTGCGTAGTGAGCAGCCGCCAGCGCCAGCCCCGCGCGGCGAGCGGCCACCAGCACCTGCCGAGCCACGGGATGATCCCGCGCTCGCGCAGGCGCAGATCGCGCAAGTACGAGAGCTGGAGGCAAAACTCCAGCAGGAGCGCCATAAGGTTCAGGAGCTACGCGTGACTCTGGAAGGTCGGCAGCCCGAGCGCGGCGAACGCGCATGGGCCGCCGGACGCGTGGCCAGGGCGCGCATCCTGAACGATGCCCGTGACGCTGGCCCGGTCATGCCGCCACGAGCGAGCCAAAAGCTCGTCGCCGCAGTAAACGCTGATGCGGGCCATGCCCGAACCATCGACACCCGAAGCACACGACATGCGGCGCAAGGTACAGGCCCTCGTCGAAGAGGCAGCCGTACAGCAAGTGGAGAGCTCCGCGTCCTGCATACGCCACCAGGCCAGCTCGAGGGCCGAGGGGGGCAGGCACGACAGCGAGGAGGATAAAAGTCCGACGCCCGAGCCCCTTGGGACCCCGGTGTTCAGCCGGAAGATCCGCTCGGCGCCCATTCCAGCGCGCTTTCGGCAACCAACCACCATCGCCAAATACGCGGGCGAGACGAACCCCGAGACGTGGCTCAACGACTACCGCCTGGCTTGACAGTTGGGCGGAGCCACCGACGACGCCATGATCATCCGCAACCTTCCGCTTCATCTC
>OAMR01000917.1:272031-286050 GCA_900205405.1 Echinochloa crus-galli
CATTAGCTGTTGCTGATATTCTCTAATAACTGCTTCTCCCACTGATCAAGTTGTGCAGGAGGAAGCGTTGTCAGAGGTAGATGAAGTCGAACAGCTAATGGCACAATTGATGCTCAATAAGCAAGCTGTCTTTGCCTGAATTAAAAGAATTGTTGGATGTCACTCTTGAAGAACTGACTGAAGAGCATCAACAGATAGTGAAAGCTGCTGCAGAGCAGTTCATTAAAAAGTGCTTGCTATCTTTCGGCAAGAACAGGAGTGGTGCACCTTTTCTCAAAACAGAACTGGCAAGAGTCTTGCTGCCTGGACAGTCAGATATGAGTACAGACGAAGAAAAAGAGCAGTTTGCTGGCTTGTTATACAAGGCTCTGGGAGAAACAATGACCAATCACAATACTGCATTCTTGAACAGCTTTCGATTAATAATGATCAGTATTTTTGGTCAAGGCGTGGATAAAGCTTTTCAGCAAGAATATGGGCCACCTGGTGGACCAACGTACTTCAATCCACACACGACAACTCAAAAGCCGCATGGAAAAGACAATATTGGAGAAACTAGGGCTTCTAGAACTAAAGATGCGAATGGTCGCCCAATTCAGCAGGATCCTCAACAAGCAGTACCAAAACCTCGCACATTTGGTGAAGCGGCATTCGGTACCACAGCAAATCCACCTGCATCTGCTTACAAGATATCTCCTTTGCATAACAGGTTGCAAAGAGATATGTATGGGAATGGATACTCAGAGTTCATGGATTACAATGCTATTGATGCTCTACCAAATCCTGGATATCATGGTGTTGCAGGAATGCCTGCTGGAAGGCCAGGGAATCAAGACACCGATGTTGATCTCATGGTACAGAAAATGACCAATGTATTGCAGAATCAGTTCGGTCTAAAGCCTAAAAATCAGGGGTACATGTACTCATCGCCTTTCCCAGATTGGTTTCAAAGGGTGTCATTGCCGAACAGAGTTAAAGTGCCCACATAATTTACTACATTTTCAGGACAGGATGACACTAGTACTGTGGAGCATATAGCACGGTATTTGATGCAGCTTGGTGAGGCTTCAACAGATGAAGCGTTTAGAATCAGATAAGTGCCTTTGTCATTGACACAGCTTGGCATGGATGAGGCTTTCAGAATAAGATACTTTCCATTGTCATTAACAGGTCCAGCTTTTACATGGTTTGCTTCATTACCTGCTCAGTCGATTTGCACTTGGAAGGACCTAGAAAAGAAATTCCATGCTCATTACTACACTAGCAGCACTGAAAAGAAGTTGGTTGATTTGACTAGCATGAGGCAAAGATATAATGAAACACCTACAGAATTCCTCAGAAGGTTCATGGAAACAAAGAATATGTGCTTCTCTCTAAATATTCCAGATGATCAGTTGGCTGGTATGGCTGTGACTGGGATGCTACTTGCAGTTTGTGAAAAGCTATTCGGGATGGAGTTTGAAGATCTGGGTCAGTTGTCAAAGAAGTTGACATTGATGAGTAACCAAGCATATGGCTTCAAGAAGGATGGTAGATTTGCCAAACAAAATGATGTAGCCGACATTTACAACCAATTCCTCGAGAGAGCAGATCAAGGGGATGAGTATGAAGATAATGAAGAAGTGGCTGCAGCAGAAATAGTATGGAGCAAAGAGCCGATTACAGTGAATCAGAAGTGGATTAAGCAGACCAAGGGCACATATGATTTTGATGTGACTAAGGCGGACAAATTATTTGATTTCCTTGTGAAAGAAGGCCGAATCAAGTTACCAGAGGGGCATTCCATGAGGGGCATTCTATACTTCGGCCTAAAGGAGTGAAAGACAAGAAGTATTGTGGATTTCATGACAGAAATTCTCATTCCATTAATGAATGCAGGGTCTTTAGAATGAGGATTCAAAAGGCTATTCAAGAGGGGCACCTGAAGTTTGACAACAGAATGAAATTGGATAGCAATCCCTTCCCTCAGAATATGATTGGGTTTTCAATCAACATGGTGAATGCTGTTGCACCTGAAGAAAAGGGGAAGATGAAAGTTTTAACTTCAGAAAAGGCAAAACAAAGTGGCTCAGTTGATCCTACTCGGCAAGTCACAATTGAACAGATTCGCAAAAAAGACTCTCGCTTCCCGAATGATCAATTTGAAATTGGGAAATCCTCCAAGCCTAGAGTCACTACACGTATCCTCCTTAACAAATGGAAACGTCAGCAAGAAAAGGAGCGTTACCAAAGGCATAGACGTGAAGAGGAGAAGAGGAGATACGAGGAAGAAAGATATAGGGAGGAACAAGAAGAGTATGCTCGAGAGCAGGAACGTGCACATTGGGGGTGCACATTCTTCAGACACTGTTGGAACGAAGGTTTGAAGCTTCCTACGTGGAATAATTGTCCTGAATTCAATGATAGACATGATGAATATAGGCAGGAGACTGTCAATCGCCGATCTGTCCATGAAAGAATTGGCAGGATACATCCTAGTGATGATAGGCGTTTTGATGATCAACCAAGAAAGAGGCATGCTGATCACAGGTGGTTTGATCATGAGGAAGAAGAAGGTCATGGTTATGTTTGGCAAGAAGGACAATGGTGTCCACCTGGCTTAAGGAAGAGTCAAAAAAGAAGAGTACAACGCTTGAGGAATCAAGAATTGAAGCAAGCAAGGCCTAGGATGAAATCAGTATGGCATCGAAAGGACAAACCTGAAGAAGATGGTCATTCGGCTCCTACATGCATGGTATGCTTTCTGCCGAATGAATTTATGGCTCCCACTAATCAAGTTGTGCAGGAGGAAGCGATATCAGAGGTGGATGAAGTCGAACAGCTAATGGCACAATTGATGCTCAATAAGCAAGCTGTCTATGAAAAGCCAATCCAGAATCGACACATGAAGCCACTATATTTGAAGGGATTTGTCAATGGGAAGCCTTTAACCAAGATGTTCGTCGATGGTGGAGCTGCTGTGAATGTGATGCCATATACTACATTTAGGAAGCTTGGCATGGGCCCTCCTAGAATGGTATCAAAGGGTGTCATTGCCTAACAGAGTTAAAGTGCCTACAGAATTTACTAAATTTTCAGGACAGGATGACACTAGTACTGTGGAGCATATAGCACGGTATTTGATGCAACTTGGTGAGGCTGCAGCAGATGAGGCTTTCAGAATAAGATACTTCCCATTGTCATTAACAGGTCCAGCTTTCAGATGGTTTGCTTCATTACCTGCTCAGTCAATTTGCACTTGGAAGGACCTAGAAAAGAAATTCCATGCTCATTACTACACTGGCAGCACTGAGAAGAAATTGGTTGATTTGACTAGCATGAGGCAAAGAAATAACGAGACACCTACAGAATTTCTCAGGAGATTCAGAGAGACTAAGGGCATGTGCTTTTCTCTGAACATACCTGATGATCAGTTGGCCGGAATGGCTGTGGCTGGTATGCTGCCTACCATTCGGGAGAAGCTATTCGGGATGGAATTTGATGATCTTGGCCAGCTGTCACAGAGATTAGCATTGATGAGCAATCAAGCATATGGCCTTAAGAAAGATGCTAGATTTGCTAAGCACAACGATATAGCCAGTATCTACAACCAGTTCCTCGAAAGGGTAGATCAAGAAGATGAATACGAAAATGATGAAGAAGTGGCTGCAGCAGAAATAGTGTGGAGTAAGGAACCAGTTACAATGACTCAAAGATGGATCAAACAGACCAAGGGCACATACGATTTTGATGTGACTAAGGCAGATAAATTGTTTGAGTTCCTGGTAAAAGAAGGCCGAATCAAATTGCCAGAAGGGCACTCCATGCTTCGGCCTGATGGAGTGAAAGACAAAAGGTATTGTGGGTTTCATGATAGAAATTCTCATTCCATTAATGAATGCAGAGTCTTTAGGATGAAGATTCAGAAAGCTATCCAGGAAGGACATCTGAAATTCGACAACAAGATGAAACTGGACAGTAACCCTTTCCCTCAGAATATGATCGGGTTCTCGGTTAACATGGTGAATGCTGTTCCATCTGGAGAAAAGGGAAGATTGAAAGTTTTAACCTCAAGGAAGGCAAGACAGGATGGCTCAGTTGATCCCACTCGGCAGATCACAATTGAACAGATTCGCCAGAAAGATCTTCGGTTTCCGAATAGCCGATGTGAAGTGGGAGAACCCTCTAAACCTAGGGTTACTACACGCATTCTCCTCAACAAGTGGCAGCGTCAGCAAGAAAAGGAGCATTTTCAAAGGCGTAAGTATGAGGAGGAGAAAAGAAGACATGAAGAAGAAAGGCACAGGGAAGAACAAGAGGAATTTATCCGAAAACAAGAACGTGCTCATTGGGGATGTGCTTTCTTCAGGCACTGTTGGAACGAAGGCTTAAAGCTTCCCACGTGGGATAATTGTCCCGAATGCAACGATGGATATGTTGAGTATAGGCACAATGATGTCAATCGCCGATCTGTCCATGAAAGAATTGGCAGGATGCATCCTAGTGATGATCGGCGTTTTAATGATCAACCAAGAAAGAGGCATGCTGATTACAGGTGGGTTGATCATGAAGAAGAAGAAGATCATGCTTATGTTTGGCAAGAAGGACAATGGTGTCCACCTGGCTTGAGGAAAAGCCAAAAGAGAAGAGTACAACGTTTGAGGAATCAAGAATTAAAGCAAGCAAGGCCTAAGATGAAATCAATATGGCGTCGAAAGGACAAGCCTGAAGAAGATGGTCATTCGGCTCCTACATGCATGGTATGCTTTTTGCCGAATGAATTTATGGCTCCCACTGATCAAGTTGTGCAGGAGGAAGCGTTGTCAGAGGTAGATGAAGTCGAACAGCTAATGGCACAATTGATGCTCAATAAGCAAGCTGTCTTTGAAAAGCCAATCCAGAATCGACATATGAAGCCATTATATTTGAAAGGATTTGTCAATGGGAAGCCTTTAACCAAGATGTTCGTCGATGGTGGAGCTGCTGTGAATGTGATGCCATATACTACATTTAGGAAGCTTGGCATGGGCCCTGGAGATTTAACACCAACGAGCATAATTCTAAATGATTTTGCTGGAAATCCTTCAGACACCAAAGGCTGTGTTCATGTAGAACTGATGATTGGATCCAAAGTGCTGCTCACAACTTTCTTTGTCATTGAGGGCAAAGGGGCATATAGTTTGCTGCTTGGAAGAGATTGGATTCATGCAAATTGCTGTATCCCATCAACCATGCATCAACAGCTCATTCAGTGGATAGATGATGAGGTGGAGATTGTCCAAGCAGATGATTCAATAAGCGTGGCAAATATGGAACCAGCTTTTTGGGAATATCAAGGCATAGATTGTTTCTCAGGCAAAGACTGGGGAGAAGGTCCTGTTGCACCAGCCAGCAGTGATCAACAGCCGATCGAAGCAGTCGGCTCTCATAGTAATTTTTGATGGAGAATCCAATTGATGGAACTGATGGAAAATTAGGACGTGGATTTGTGTCGGCCGATAAATTGGAAGAAGTGGACATTGGAGATGGTGACAAGCCAAGGCCGACATTTATCAGTGCTAACTTGGATTCGGTTTTCAAAGAAAAGTTGGTGACATTGTTAAAAGAATACAAGGACTGCTTTGCTTGGGATTATTCGGAGATGCCCGGTCTAGACCGTTCTATTGTTGAGCATCGGTTGCCAATCAAACCTGGATACAGACCTTACAAGCAACCACCCCGAAAAATCTACAAGGAAGAAGTGTTGGCCGATGTGAAAAAGGAGATTGAAAGATTACTAGATGCAAATTTCATTCGGCCATGTAAATACGCGGATTGGATCTCTAATATCGTTCCTGTCTATAAGGAAAATGGAAAAATGAGAGTTTGCATAGATTTTAGAGATCTAAACAAGGCTACACCCATGGATGGATATCCAATGCCTATTGCTGATTCATTGGTTGATGCTGCTGCTGGATACAAAGTGCTCAGTTTCATGGACGGTAACGCAGGATACAATCAGATTTATATGGCATTGGAAGATATAGTAAAGACAGCTTTCAGATGTCCTGGACACATAGGGTTGTTTGAGTGGGTTGTCATGACCTTTGGATTGAAAAATGCCGGTGCAACTTATCAAAGGGCTATGAATTATATTTTTCATGAGTTGATCGGCAAGATTGTGGAAATATATATTGATGATGTAGTGATCAAGTCACTGGATCATGAGTCTCATTTGGCCGACATAAGGAAAACTCTAGAATGCACCAGGAAGCATGGGCTTAAAATGAACCCGAACAAGTGTGCTTTTGGAGTTTCGGCTGGAGAATTTCTGGGATTTTTGATATATGAAGGAGGGATAGGAGTTGGCAAGAAAAGCATGAAGGCAATTGATGAAATTGTTCCTCCAACTAATCTTAAAGAGCTACAATCACTGCTTGGCAAGATAAATTTTGTGAGAAGATTCATATCAAACTTGTCACAAAAGGTGTTGCCCTTTTCCTCACTCGAAAATCAAAAAAGATCAAAAGTTTGTATGGGGTGACAAACAACAGAAGGCTTTTGATGAAATAAAGGAGTACATGAAGAAACCACCAGTATTGGTACCTCCACAATTGAACAAGCCTTTCAAGTTGTATGTGGCGGCTGATGCCCAAACTATTGGATCGGCCCTTATACAAGAATTTGAAGGGAAGAAAAGAGTAGTTGCATACCTTAGCCGAAAGTTGCTAGACCCGGAGACAAGATATTCGGCTATAGAGAAGCTTTGCTTATGTGTTTATTACTCATGTACAAAATTTCGGCACTATTTGCTAAATGCCGAATGCGTTGTACATTCAAAATTTGATGTAATTAAGCACATGTTGTCAATGCCAATTTTGAATGGAAGAATTGGAAAATGGATTTTGGCCTTATCTGAATTTGAATTAAGGTTTGAATCGGCAAAAGCTGTCAAGGGGCAGATTATTGCTGACTTCATTACTGAACATCATGATACATCAATAAATTTGCTTAACATTATTCCTTGGGTATATTGCTTCGATGGATCTTCATGCGACAAAGGTGGTGGAGCAGGTATTTTATTAATTTCACCCAAAGGAGAAAGGACTTGGTGAAAACTGTGGGCTACCTGGGTGTTTATTTATGGAACCCGCAGAGGAGATCGTGGTCGGAGATCGTGGCGCGCATCCCAAAATTTCGGAAGGTGGAAAGCCCCACGAACCGAGCAGTTGCCGTGTCGTTTGGGATTCATGCCGAATCGGGTTCGGTTCTACTGAATTGGATTCGGCTGTGTTGTGTTAGGTCGTTTTTCGGGTCTGGTCCCTGGACGGGGTGTTATTACGTTGCTTAAATCAAGAAGAAGCAAAGAAGTTGATGAGTGAGGTACATGATGGATTGTGTGGAGCACATCAGTCAGCTTACCGAATGAAGTGGGTTATTAGAAGAACTGGATATTACTGGCCGACAATGTTGGAAGATTGCTTTCAATATTACAAGGGGTGTCAAGACTGTCAGAAATTTGGAAACATTCAAAGAGTTCCAGCATCGGCTCTGAATCCTATTATCAAGCCATGGCCATTCAGAGGATGGGGAATAGATTTGATTGGCCAAATAAATCCTCAATCGAGCAAGGGGCATAAGTTCGTACTTTTAGCAACAGATTATTTTACCAAGTGGGTTGAGGCAATTCCATTGAGAAAAGTAGCATCAGAAGATATGATTGAATTTGTTAAAGAGCATATTATTTACAGATTTGGAATTCCTCAGACGATTACCACAGATCAAGGGACTCAATTTACATCTTCAGAATTCAGAGATTTTGCTGAAAGTATGGGGATAAAATTACTGAATTCTTCTCCTTATTATGCTCAAGCCAATGGACAGGCAGAAGCTTCCAACAAGATCATGATTAAAATGGATTGAAAAATGCTGGTGCAACTTATCAAAGGGCTATGAATTATATTTTTCATGAGTTGATCGGCAAGATTGTGGAAATATATATTGATGATGTAGTGATCAAGTCATTGGATCATGAGTCCCATTTGGCTGACATAAGGAAAACGATGGGAATTACAAACAGAGTCAAGAAGAATACAGTTGCAGAAAGATTTAAGTTCTAAAGATTACAGTGACTTAATGATGGACGAATTGGAAGATTTGCATATGATTCGTCTCAAAGCATTGGAAAATATTGAGAAAAATAAGATGCGAGTTGCCAAATATTACAACAAGAAGGTAAAAGTCAGGCAATTGGCAGAAGGTGATCTAGTTTGGAAAGCAATATTGCCGATTGGTACTAAATACAGTACATTCGGTAAGTGGTCACCAAATTGGGAAGGTCCTTTCAGAGTGGTTAGATGCGTGCCTGGAAATGCATATATTTTGAAGACATTATTGGGAGAAGAATTTGCTTCTGCTATAAATGGAAGATATTTAAAGAAGTATTATCCCAGTATTGAGATCGATCGGTGATTGATATGATGAATTACCAAACAGCCGATATTCGGGAAGCTATCGTCTTTAGAAGGGAGTTAACAGAGACATTGGAGGAAAAGAAAAATGGCCAGTACTGAATGTATTGCCCTTAGCACAAAATATATTACATCAGGAGTTCATGCAAGATCACAAAAGATAAGTTTTATTGCCGAAATTCCATAAATCCCTAGTACAAACTACTGGAAGAGCCTGTTCAAAAAAGACTGGGGATGAATGGAATCGGCAATGGCAGCACCATGGCCATCAAGACGATCAATGGAGGCGTCAATGTCATCGATGTCTTCTGGGTTGCTGTTGGCGAAACCAACCGGCATCCTGGAATAGTCAGTGCCGGTGTGCGTCGACATGGCAACGAGACCCGTAGCGACGCCCAGGCGAACACCATGGGAGGCCACCTCGTCGACGCGGCCTGCCACCGCGCCAAGGCGAGCCTCGGGTATGTCTCCTTGGGCGTTCACTTTGTTCGCCAGCTCATCCACCAGCGCCTTCAGCCGATTGAGCTCGTCATCACGTTCTGCAAGATTACAAAATGGAGGTAGATCAATAATGACTAGAGATGGGATTAGGATTGAACAAGTTACGAAAATTACCGTCGATGACTTCAAGCAGTTGCTTGCGCTCGGCCTGACGCTGCAAGATTACAAAAGGAATAACAGATTAATATCTTCTGGAAGAAAGAGATTGAAAATGAGCAGATTGCGGGACTCACCATCGATAACTTCAAGCAGTTGCTTGCGCTCGTGCTGCCATTCGAGATCTGCGATCCCGGCTTGCTTGGAGATTACCTCCAATTCGCGACGAGTGTCGTCGCGCTCCGCCTTGAACCGGCGAGCATCACCGTCCATGTAACGGAAGTCGTCCGATTCGAGAGTTCGATTGGACGAACTCGAGGAGTTGGAAGCCGCAGGAGCAGCGGCTGGAGCTGCAACTGGCGCACCAGCACCGGCAATCCATTGGATTACCCTGAAAAAACAAAGAAATTCGTCAAAGGGAGAACAAAATCTTGAGAAGAACAGGGAAAGGTAGGCAGTCAATCACCTGCGGCGAGCGCCGGCGCGGCTTCCTTCGGGCTCATCAGCAGCCGGTCGCCTTCCATTCGCCATTGGGGTTTTCTTGAGGTCTACTGTGCTTGGGGAAAAGAAGAGCTCGAGGAAGACGAAAGACTTGGTGAGGAGATAGTGATACTGGATGTGTTTATTTATAGAAACTGCAGAGGAAATCGTGGCCAGAGATCGTGGCGCGCATCCCAAAAATTCAGAAGGTGGAAAGCCCACGAATCGAGCGGTTTCGGTGTCGTTTGGGATTCATGCTGAGTCACATTCGGTTTTGACCAAGTAAAATTCGGCTATACTATACTCTATATAGTTGGCTTTGCCGAATGGATGATAGGACACTGAAGTTCATTACAACCAGTATTGCCGAATGGGCTATAAAACGGTGAGACCAAGACAGAGATACAGAACAGAACTGCATAGATCATTCGGCTGCTGAATATTCATCACAATTACACATTCAAGAATTTTAGAATTACATCTTTTGCATTGGATACCATGCCACTAATGTTCTCCAATAGCTTCTTGTCAGCTTCTTGGATTTTTGCCAATGCAGAGAGTTTGGCCTTGATCTGCTTATCTTCATTCAGAGCTGCTGAACCTTCCTTGCACATTTCCTCTGTCAGACCAGGGAGTTCGGCTATCTTCTTTTTATCAGCTTCAATTTCAGCCGATAAGTTCTTCAATTCAGCTTCCAGCTCGGCCCTCCTGTTTTCTTTTGACTCAAGTGCAGTTTGTAGGCCAGTTAGCAGCTTTTTATTACTCTGAACCTGTAAATGCAGATTTTTTACAGATTGCTTGGCCATGGCTCTCTTCTGCTCCAAATCTGATTGAATAGATTGGTTCTTCAAGGCCTGCTTCACTGCAGCAAAATGGTTGTCCAGCTTGGAAACTGGATCCAGAGAAGCTCTGATGTCAGCAGGAAGATCTTGGTCAATGGATTCGAGTGCATCCCTCAGGAGATCAGCATCTTTGACCTGGTCTTGAATTTCTCTGTTCAGCAAGGAGAGAATGTCCTTCAATTTGGCCTGAATTTTCTCTGATGGAACTTGGCTAGATGATATTTCTTCTCCTTGTTCAACATTAAAATCATCCACAGCAAAAGAGTAGCTGAGTGATGGAGCAGGCTTCTCCTGAAAGAAAAAATTATTAATGAATTGAGCAGATATGAATGGACAAGGGAAGATTGACTGTACTTACAATATTGCTGATCTCTTGAGTAGGAGAAGGAAGTCTCTCAGACTCAGTGGAAGGGCCATGTAAATCATACTGAGAAGAAGTTGGATAAATGCCGATGAAAGGAATGAATGAGATAGAAAAAATTTTTTACCAGTTGATGGAACATCGGCAGAATCTGTAATGGCCACTGTCTGCTGTGTCTGAACCTAAAATCATAAAAGCAGAGATGAGCATGATAAAGAAGCATTATATTTAAAGGAAAAGAGTTATACATGAAAAAGGGGTGAGCATGATAAAAGAAGCATTGTATTTAAGGGAAAAGACTATGACCTGAATGAGTTTTCTGTTGGTGGTTCTTTTCTTCTTGGGAGCTGAAGGAGCAGGCAAAGAAGGAATTTTTCTCTTGGCAAAAGATGGCCTGGTAATAATTGGGTCTAGAGTAGCCTGTCTAGACATCAACCGAGCCAAGGAAGAGGATTGACACCCTAAAGCAGATATTGGGCCTGCAATCTTGTATTGAATAGCCCTGGCAAGAGAGGCGGGTGCTATGTCCTACAAAATAACAGGATTATAATAAAAGAAGAATTGTTATTAAAGCCAGATAATGATTGAACGGCATTACCTCTGAATTTGGCTGGAAGTCAGGCATCAACTCAAGGCAAAGGGGATGAATTGGTATGTTGAAGATATGATCATGAAATTCTTGCCACCAGACAGTGAAAGAGGGATGAACAGATGTCATTGGCACAAAAGGTTCAGGTTTATAGATGGATGTGCAGCATCTGTAGTCAAAAATCCTTCTTGTCTCAGTAGAGTCTGTGACAATCTCCCTAGGCTTGAGGAATTCATGGAGAAACAGTCTTGGTGGCACTTGGCCACAGCCTAATTGCCTAGCCATCATATTCGGCTGATAGTACTCGAAGGTACTCTGAACCAACCTTCCTCCACAAAATTCGGCTGGCAGAATACAGGGCCGAATGAAAGAATTAAAAATGGCTGTGGATCCTCCACAAAATTCAGCTGGCAGAATGCAGGGCCGAATGAAAGAATTGAAAATGGATGTGGATTGTGTATCTGTACATCCAATTTCAAAACTAAACTCACAAGGAAGAGTAAGATTGTCGTTGTCAGAATAAGGGAACCAAAGAGGATCAACAAAGCCTTTGGAGAAAAGCTCAAAGAATTCACCAATATTCTTATCTACAGATACAGTGGAGGCTGTCTCTTATACACATCTAGATGTGTATAAGAGACAGGTATAGATGCGCAAGCTACAGCCATCTTCAACTCTTTCATTCGGCCCTGCATCCTGCCAGCCGAATTTTGTGGAGGGAGGCTGGTTCAGAGTACCTTTGAGTACTATCAGCCGAATATGATGGCTAGGCAATTAGGCTGTGGCCAAGTGCCACCAAGATTATTTCCCCATGAATTCCTCAAGCCTAGGGAGATTGTCACAGACTCCACTGAGACAAGAAGGATTTTTGACTACAGATGCTGCACATCCATTTATAGTTTGGCTCATTGGCTTTGCCACAGAAGATGAATCTGCACAACCACATATTCAGAAAAGCCCTATACATAACATCAGACAAGGGACCATCAGACATGTAATTCTGAATATACTTCTTGTATCCAACTCCTGTCTTTACTCCTGTCTGTTTGGAGGAGCCCTTGTACTTATATGGATGCACAGCTTCTGTGATATTCAGGCCGGTCATCAGGTAAACATAGGCCAAAGTTGGAGACATTGGACCATGACCAAAGAAGAAGGCATTTACTCCATTGGACCAAAAGTGGCAAGCTGCAATCAGGAGGTTTTCATTTCTGGGAATTTCGGCTAGAGATAATTCCAGACAATGGGAAATGCAGAGTTTGTCCCAGTTCTTGGTTTGAGGGCTTTTATCATTGAGAATCCTCCTATACCAATTCCTCCAACCAGCAATTGGAGGCAGAGGCCAGTTCTTAAAGGCATCTTGCCATTCATGAGGCTTTGTCAGTGAGGATTTAAAGGGAATTCGCTGAGATTCAGCAGCAATCAGTTCAGAAGGGTCTGAATCTCCTACGGGCCCAAGAAAATAAGTGGGTGCTTTCGCCTCAGTAGGAATCAAGAGTTCAGCCGCTAGAGCCTACCAAGAACAAAAAGGGCGAAAAAGGAAAATTTAGGATGCGATTCAAAAGAATGATGCCGAATGCACAAGGGCGAGAAAGAAAAAAAATTAGGGTACAATTCAAAAGAATAATGCCGAATGCGCTTGAAGAAGATTAAAGAATTACCTGAAGAGCTTGATCTTGGTGCGCCATTTGAAGATTGAAAGCTTGAAGAAGCTAATGAGCTAGGGTTTGGATCCAGGCGGAGCTTTGGAGACTCGAACGGAAAAAGAGGGATTGTTAAGCTATATTCTCGTTAATCGGTTGTGGTTAAATGCTGTAACGATTACATAATTAAAAACCGATCTTTCATCATGGTGACGTCATGCGGTCCGCAGTGCGCTTCCTTACGTGCTTTGCCGAATACGTACCGAATATTGCTGAGCCAGATGCAAGCACGAGGAGCGGGATCTCTACAATTGCCGCTACAGGTCGCCACGTGAAAAAGGCATTCTGCGGTCGGGAGTCCGTTGCCAATTCGGCAAGGGAACTGCTCTATAGAAAGCATTCGAGAGCGCATGATGACGTGGATCAAGTAAGGAAGGTGCCGATTTAATGAAGAATGCGAGATGAATACGGCATTTCAGCGTATTTCTTTGGAAATAAACGTTTTGTAATCGTAGTCGATTAGGAATCGTGTCAAAGTCTGGGTATAAATATAAACCCATGACAATTGTAATGAGGGAATCGAACAATCTTACAACAAACCGGCCTCGCGCCACCTTTTCGAGTCCTTTAGTCGTGTCGTCGAAATCTTCGAGAGGAACCATCAATCCGTCGACCTCCGTAAGTATCGATATCGACAACCTTGTATAATGCTTAGTATCATGCGGTGGATTTAAGCTTGGTTCAAGTAGGCTTCTTTGTTAGATCATGAGCCATGCGGTGGGCTAAGGTTTATCTTGAAGCAAGTTATCGAATTTATTAGATTTTGGCAACATCTAGTAGATTCATCAATTTATCTTGTGTTGTTTGGGTTTTACTTTATGTTTAATTCATTTACCCTTGTGTACAAGGAGCAGCTCCGCAACACCCGCTTTCGGTACCTACCACGGGCCTTGGAGGACCCAGGTGACAGAGAGGCAGTCAGTGCTCTCGCACACGCCGCCGACAGGGAGCGAAACGCGACTCTGAGGACTACTGTTCAGTGCCTGATCGAACAGGAGTACCTCAACGTGGGCTTGGA
>OAMR01000917.1:302609-325777 GCA_900205405.1 Echinochloa crus-galli
CTCTTCGAGATGTGGTTGTCTTGCTCAGCCATCGTGGTTGCTCGGCGCCTCTACTAGGCTAGCAGCGGCAAGGGTTGGGGCGATGGCGGGGGCGGCGGTTTTGCGTGTGCAGAGTCGAGGTTTTGGGGGCGAAGAACAGGGCGGTAGATAGATATACTACTCAGCATTGGAGCGAATGACATGTGGGCCCCACTACACCTGTCTCTTATACACATCTAGATGTGTATAAGAGACAGCTCCTTGGGCGGGAAGGGCTTCTTCTCGGCGCTTCCGCGTGCCCTGTCTCTTATACACATCTAGATGTGTATAAGAGACAGCTCCTTGGGCGGGAAGGGCTTCTTCTCGGCGCTTCCGCGTGCCCTGTCTCTTATACACATCTAGATGTGTATAAGAGACAGCTCCTTGGGCGGGAAGGGCTTCTTCTCGGCGCTTCCGCGTGCCCTGTCTCTTATACACATCTAGATGTGTATAAGAGACAGCTCCTTGGGCGGGAAGGGCTTCTTCTCGGCGCTTCCGCGTGCCCTGTCTCTTATACACATCTAGATGTGTATAAGAGACAGCTCCTTGGGCGGGAAGGGCTTCTTCTCGGCGCTTCCGCGTGCCCTGTCTCTTATACACATCTAGATGTGTATAAGAGACAGCTCCTTGGGCGGGAAGGGCTTCTTCTCGGCGCTTCCGCGTGCCCTGTCTCTTATACACATCTAGATGTGTATAAGAGACAGCTCCTTGGGCGGGAAGGGCTTCTTCTCGGCGCTTCCGCGTGCCCTGTCTCTTATACACATCTAGATGTGTATAAGAGACAGCTCCTTGGGCGGGAAGGGCTTCTTCTCGGCGCTTCCGCGTGCCCTGTCTCTTATACACATCTAGATGTGTATAAGAGACAGCTCCTTGGGCGGGAAGGGCTTCTTCTCGGCGCTTCCGCGTGCCCTGTCTCTTATACACATCTAGATGTGTATAAGAGACAGCTCCTTGGGCGGGAAGGGCTTCTTCTCGGCGCTTCCGCGTGCCCTGTCTCTTATACACATCTAGATGTGTATAAGAGACAGCTCCTTGGGCGGGAAGGGCTTCTTCTCGGCGCTTCCGCGTGCCCTGTCTCTTATACACATCTAGATGTGTATAAGAGACAGCTCCTTGGGCGGGAAGGGCTTCTTCTCGGCGCTTCCGCGTGCCCTGTCTCTTATACACATCTAGATGTGTATAAGAGACAGCTCCTTGGGCGGGAAGGGCTTCTTCTCGGCGCTTCCGCGTGCCCTGTCTCTTATACACATCTAGATGTGTATAAGAGACAGCTCCTTGGGCGGGAAGGGCTTCTTCTCGGCGCTTCCGCGTGCCCTGTCTCTTATACACATCTAGATGTGTATAAGAGACAGCATGTGCACATCATCTTGAATTCTCAAACATGAATTTAAATCTGAAAATTAGATGATGGAAATTTATAAAGTTTGAAATTGGCTGATGCGAGACTAAATTGATTTTTACCTCACTTGCATAGTTAGTTATGAAAAAAAAATCTGGCCTCTCCCAACTTGGTACACATTTTCTACTCATTAGATGTATGTATTATCCATTCAAAAGTAGAATAAAAGTTTATGGTTTTCATTAAGAGATAGCTCATATTGCTCTCAGGGTAATTTCTACAAGTGCACTGTTTTTACGAGCAACTAAATAACCACAATGATTCATTGCTTATTGAAAACTTTTTCAAATCCCGCAGCAACGCGCGGGGAATCAACTAGTCTATACAATGCTTTAATGTACAAAATTGATAATGCTACATAATATTAGATTGCAATTTCCGAGAATGCAAGCACATCCAAAAATACAGGACAACAGGACAACAGGCTGGGTGTATTTGCTAGTAAATTTTTTAGATAAGATAAGATTAATCTGTTGTAGTATAACATATCATGATGACAAGGGAGCACTGAATGCCTAAGATGGTTCATATCAGTTTTTGCCATTTCTCTTCATAACTATATTCTGCATAATTGTGTTCACATTTGCATACTCGGTACCATGAATGCATAAAATGGTAATACTATGCTTACTCATAGAATTAATTACAACTCAGGAACAACCTTTCACACCAAGAAAACAATTACTTAAACTCTCTGAATAATCAGTAGTATTAATATTACGTATTCCAATTGCATAGGGGGAAAATTAATTTGGTAGGAGGAACAAATCTTACCGGCCGTTCCCAGTCAAAATCCGGAAAACGTCGCGGGTACTCCTCCGACGACGACGACTTGCTGGCCGAGGCATCCACCGTTTTGGCCTTCTTGACGATGGGGTGCTGAAAACCGTCACCGGACTTCCGCATCCTTGACTTCCGCACCCGTCGTCGGCCGGAGTCTGCATCCTTGGCTCCCGGCCGAACATCGGGGACGGGATCCGGGCCCTCCGCCAAGGCCGGGGCCGACGCCGCGAGGCCCTCTGCTAACGCCGACGCCGCGAGTCCCCTCCGTACCGTCGCCGCCGCAGTCTCCGGGCGGCGCCAATGCGGGAATCGGTGCACGACGGCGACGCATCGAAACCCTGGACTCCGCCGTCGACGAGGAGTTCATCTACGCTCTGTTGGCCTGCACTAGCTAGATGGGATTGCGTGAGGGGCGGTCGGTGGGGTGGTGTTGAAATGGAAACTGATCGGAGTTGAGCGGCGAGAACGAAGGGGCAACGGTTCCTGCTATACATGGGTAGACTATGAGAACGAAGGGGTGGCGTCAGTTCCACAGAAGTTAATGACGCGTGGACCCAGCCACTTTTTGGCCCAGGAATCTGTACAGAAACATCGGGCGATGGTTTAGTTCCCCAAGGTTTAGTTCCCGAAAAGGGAATGCGAAGTTTAGTGTTCCATGCATGAGGAGAGAGATTTGATGTGATAGGTGAATAGTGAAGTTTGGAGAGAGAATATTCTGGTGACTCTGGGTGACCAAACATGTCATTCTTATATGCAGAAAGGTTCACATTCAAATAATTACAAATACAACCAAGATTTTTTTACACTAAATGAGGTCAAATGGAAAAGTGATGAATACGAAAGTGTCATAACTCATCAAGATTTGTTATTGTTTCAGATGAAATAGTTTCATTTTCATATGTTACATCACAGTGGTGCAACAAAGTAAAAGAATAAAGGAAATAAAAGATCAAATAACATGTGTACTACCACATTGTCAAATATTGTGGATATTGATGTCACTAAGTGGTTTATAGATAAACATTAGACCAAAATATCACATATTACAACATACTTCTTGTCACCATTCATCCTTCCTCTCTGTAGCGCACTGTAGCGCACTGTAGCACTTTTCGTTTGTTTGTGGTAAACATTGTCCTACCATAAACTAACTAGGCTCAAAAGATTTGTCTCGTCGTGTACATCAAAGCCATGCAGCTAGTTTTTTTATTTACCCACGTTTAGTGCTCCATGCATGAGGAGAGATGTTTGATGTGATTTGATGGCATAGGTGAATAGTGAATTTGGAGAGAGAATTTTTCCCTTTTGAAGGGAACTAAACAGGGCCCATATTATCCATGCACTAGGTGGGACCGACAGGTGGGACCTGCGTTTCAGCCGCATATCGCCTCCTCGCGATGAAATCGCTTCCTCCCAGTTCGACGGCGTGTCGGGCAGATATGAAAACGCAAACAATTAAGACGCCTCCCCTTTTGTTTCTAGTCTTCTCGCAGAAGCCGTCCCATCATCCTCGCGCGTTTTCCTCCGCCTCCCTCGCCGGGCCATTGCGCTATTTCCTCCGCCTCCCCTCACCGGCGCCATCGCCTTCTTCCCCTAATTCCATCGCTCATTCCTTCTTGCCCACCTACATCCCCAAGATGGAGCACCGCAACCCCGCCACCAGGACCCTGTTCTGCAACAAAAGGGGTCGATTCATGCGGAATCCCCAGTTCGCGGGGAGCTCGGCGAGGCGAGGTGGCCAGGTGAGCCCAACCCTTGCAGCATCTCCAGATTTTTAGATTTGTAGATTGAAGTTCTTGATGCTTGCTACCTGGGGGTTTTTTCGATTAAAGTTCAGTTGAGGGAGCACTGATTGGGGTTTTGTTTATAGGCTGACAGTGAGGTATTGTGATTATGCGATGTGTTGAATAAATGAAAGTAGCACTGATTGAATGTTGTATTTGGGGTTTTTTTGGAGGTTTATTATATAATGATAGATTGTAATTAGATTTCGTACCACTGAATTGGAACTCTGGAGGAATGCAGCAACAAAACATAGGAAATATATGAACTATGAAATTATGTATAACTGCAACTTTGCAATGTGTCAAACTTTACAAGTTTGCCATTTGAGATCTTTGTGATGTTATGATAGGGCAACCCACTGCACATATTTATGGACTGTGAGGCCACCGAAGAAGAACCATCTCCCTAAACGACTTGCCAGAGTGTCCAGCGAAGCCTGTGGTTCATCAGGTGAGGGCAACTGCTTGTTTACTTCAAAATAGGTTCACAACTTGTTCATGTGTTTTTGTATAAATTGTGCCCTGTTTTGCTTGGATTCAAGGGAAAACGTCGAAAGGCTTTTCAATTATGCTGCAAAAAGATCACCTGCACTATGGAGCTAAATGCGGGTAGTGATGATGAAGATGATGTTCCTCTACTGTCTGCAAAGGAGGTGAAGTTCATGCCCTTCTTAATCATAGGGTTATTTCAAAACTTTTGTAAACCCTTGACATCTTAGTTCTGTTTTTCCATTTAATTTTTGCCAGATTCGAAGGAAGGTGGAGGAGGTGCGCCTTCTCGTGAAGAAGAAAGTGCAAGCGGGTGACTGGTACACGATGGAAGATGAAGTCTTCTCGTAGTTAGGTTGATGGTTAGGTTGATGTTAGTTTGTTAATGTAAATACTACCAGAAATGTAACGCATTGGATGCCTCCGCTTGCTTTTGGTGACAATGTAATGGAGGGCTTTTGTGTGCTTGCTTTTGGTCACAATGTAATGGAGGCCTTTTGCTTGTGCCTGATGGACAACTAATGTAGTGTTTCACTTAGTGCTTTATAGATAAACATTAGACAAAATATCACACATTACAACATACTTCTCTAGCCATTCATCTTTCTTCTTCTTCGTCCTCTAGCCATCACAAATCTTGAATGCCTCTTCTTCATATGTCCTAAAAGAACTCTTTGGCATCAAAATGTTATGGCAGTAGACAAAAAAATCGAGATAAATCATAAACCAATGCTTATCCCGAGATAGCCTGACATTTCCTCAAATGTTTGAAAAATGAAGCACGAGATTTAATAAAATAAAATTAAAAAAAAGAGGACCAAGGCTTCGAACCCAGATCCTTAGGTTCAGCAGTTAAGCACCTCACCAATACACTGCGCGTTAGGTTCTGATTGCATACAATTTTCTGTGTACATTATATTCCAATTGCATAGGGGGCAAATTAATTTGGTAGGAGGAACAAATCTTACCGGGCGTTCCCAGACAAAATCCGGAAAACGTCGCTGGTACTCCTCCGACGACGACGACTCGCTGGCCGAGGCATCCACCGTTTTGGCCTTCTTGACGATGAAACAAACTTCTCTAGCCATTTGGGCTTATGCAAAAACATTTGTAAATACCATCATCAATGTACTTGTCATCTTCATCAAACATCACTACACAGATCATCGACAACGTCATAAACTAATCATTCATCACACACTAGCATTCAGTCACTTAGTGCTTTACAAATAGACATTACACACAAAATCAAACATTACAATAAAGTTATGTAGCCATCACAAAGCTTGAATGCATCTAAAAGTCACGAGGAACTCTTTGGCATCAACATGTTATGGCAGTACACAAAAAATCGAGATAAATCATAAATCAATGCTTTCCATGAGATAGCTTGACATTTCCTCAAATGTTTGAAAAATGAAGCACGAGATTCAATAAAATAAAATAAAATAAAGGAAATATCCAAAAATACATGACATAGGTTTCGAACCAAGATCCTTTGGTTCAGCAGTTAAGCACTTCACCAACACACTGCGAATCAGGTTGTGATTGCATACAATTGTTTTTTGTACATTATGTATAGACAATGATGGATTAGTCCAATCCCAACGTGCGACGTGAGTGTATATGTAAGATCAAATAACATGTGTACTACCACATTGTCAAATATTGTGGATATTGATGTCACTTAGTGCTTTACAGATAGACATTAGACACAATATCCCACATTACAACAGAGTTCTCTAGCCATACATCCTTCTTCTTCTTCGTCCTCTAGCCATCACAAATCTTGAATGCCTCTTCTTCATATGTCCTAAAAGAACTCTTTGGCATCAAAATGTTATGGAATTAGACAAAAAAATCGAGATAAATCATAAACCAATGCTTTCTATGAGATAGCTTGACCTAGGCTTCGAACCCAGATCCTTAGGTTCAGCAGTTTAGCATATCACCAAATACAGAATATCACACATTACAACAAAGTTCTAGAGCCATTCATCCTTCTTCTTCTTCCTCTAGCCATCACAAAATATTTCACAAAGTATGCATTTTAAGAATTTGAAAATCAAGTGGATGTAACATAATTTTATTTTAATATTCTACTTCACAGTGCTTCAATGCTCCTTCTTCATATGTCCCTATTTGGCATCATATTATCCATGCACTAGACGAAGATGACGAGAACACAACAAATAATAAAAAAATCACGAGAAACAGAAGATGAATCGCCCAACAAACATGTGCCGACATGTATGACCCATAGGTCAGTCACCCATCCGGAGCCGCTTGAAGCAGTTGTGGGCCCCACGTGCGCAGCGTGTACCATTGACCCGCATCCACCGCGTTAATGGAAACTGAAAGGTCACCGGTTAATGGAAACTGAAAGGCCGCCGGTTGTTGGAAACTGGAAGGCCGCCGGTTGCTACACGCGTGGTACTTTAGGATGGAAACAGTAGATTGGTAATTTATTCTGTTGTGCCCACGCCGCTCCCCTCCGCGATCCTCGCCATCGCGCCCTCTCGCTCGTCGATCTCGCGCTCCGCGCCGCGTGACAACGTTGTTAACACCAAAATTTGGCACCAGGAAGAGACTGACATGTGGGCCGGAACTGGTAAAAAATATCGTTCGGAAAGGAAAGTTTATCTTCAAAGACGTTCGGCAAAAGCGTTCTGCGGTCGGGAGTTCGTCACCAATTCGGCAAGGGAGCTGCTCTATAGAAAGCATTCGGAAGCGCGTGATGACGTGGATCGAATACAAGGAAGAAGCCGATTTGATGAAGAATACGAGAAGAATACGGCGTTTTCGACGTATTTCTTTGGAAATAAACGTTTTATAATCGTAGTCAATTAGGAATCGTGTCAAAACCAGGGTATAAATATAAACCCATGGTGATTGTAATAGGGATCGAACAATCGTACAACAAACCGGCCTCGCGCCACCCTTTCGAGTCCTTTAGTCGTGTCGTCGAAATCTTCGAGGGGAACCATCGATCCGTCGACCTTCATAAGTATCGACAACCTTGTATCATGCTTAGTATCATGCGGTGGATTTAAGCTTGGTATAAGAAGGCTTTCTTGCTAGATCATGAGCCATGCGGTGGGCTAAGGTTTAGCTTGAGGCAAGTTACCGGCTCTATTAGATTTTGGCAAAGATCTAATAGATTCATTAATTTATCTTGTGTTGTTTGGGTTTTACTTTATGTTTAATTCATATAACACTCTTTTTGCCCAATTTAGATTGATAAAATTCGGTTTTGATCCATTGCACGACGACGGTTTTGATCCATCGCAAGACATGATCACGTTTCCTCGCATAGCCGAACTCGAGTCAATCTAGATTGCCACGTGTTGCGGGTTCAAGCTCGTCGATTTTGTATGGATCTTGACAGAGCCGGGTATCATGCGGTAGATGCAGGTTTTTGGGTCGTTTTAGAACTAATCATCCGGTGGATTAGAGCTCGAAATCGATCTGATAAGTCTATCATCATTGACAAAGTTTGTTCCTTCTTCATGGAACCCGAATCGGCTATCTAGCCATATTCGGCAGTCCCTTAACGAGTGAAACATGTTCGTAACTTTGTTTTAAATAATGAATGCTTTTAGCCTTCCACGTTTAGAGTAGGTCATGCGGTGGATTGATCTAATCTTGGTTGGTGGTGTGATTTCAAACAAATCGTATCATGCGGTGGATTAATTTGTTTAATTTTACGCTCGACGGGTTCGAAAGTACCAAGACATGCGGTAGACTAGTGCTTTTAAACCTATGCATTCTTATTTATTAGAGATTTACGATCGTGCTCTCACGTTTATTATATCTCATTCCCGTTAATCGGTTGTGGTTAAGCACTGTAACGATCATGTAATTAAAAACCGATCTCTCATCATGATGACGTCATGCGGTCGGCAGTGCGCTCTCTTACGTGCTTTGCCGATTATGCTATGAATGCTTGAATTACTGACAGATAGCTGGTCTATAGCTATATGTCAATCAAAATTGGCTTTGCAAGCCGTAGATATAGAACTGTCTGGTACCAGCCGGCACGTTCCAGGTTTTTATATCTAAACATTTTTTCTTTCTTTGTCAGTTTCAGGGAAAATTGACTGGCACGCTTCCAGGATTCAAACGCTCGAGCCACGTGTGAAGCCAGCTGATTCGGCTTGCTGTGTGCTTGGCATGAACCGCAGATTTTACGTCAACAAACATCCCTTCCACGCCTGCACTCATGGCATCGAGGGAGCACCCGCGGTCACTTGCGGAACTCCCGGAGGAGTTGCTGGAAATGATCGCTGGCCGAGTAGGGGCGACATCGGCCAGGCCTATGGAGGACCTTCAGAGCCTACGGGCCACCTGCACGTCCATGCTCAGGCCTTGCCACGCTACAGACGTCGGCAAGTGCCTGGCACTTCATCGGGTACCAGTCCAGCAGATGCAGGACAACGACCCATACCGCTACGACATCTTCATTCGTAGCCTTGCCAAATGCGGCAACCCGGTGGCATGCTTCCTCACCGGGATGGACGACATCTTTGGAAGGAACCGCAGCCCCCGGCCTCCCCTCGACCAGCTCCGCCGCGCTGCGCAGGCCGGGCACAGAGGGGCGGCATATGTGGCCGCCGTCTTCCTCTACAGGGCCAACATCGGGGACAACGCCGACGCCACTACGATTGCATACATGAAACAGGTTGAGGGCGAGGATCAAGGGCAGTTACGTCCGTCTTTGATCGACAACTTGCAATCCCTACATTGGCGGAGTCGTGGTGTTAATCTCGCTTGGCAAATGCGGAGTGTTGCCCTCCGCCTAGGCCTCCGCCGGCCGACGCTGCCAACGGTGGTGCTGCGAGGCGACATTCAACATTGCGAAGGCCTAGCACACTGCGGTAGGGAGCCCAACCGGAGGGGGTGTTGCATGTATTTCTGTAGTGATGAATGTCGGCTTCGTTACGAATGCCATGTCTACTTCTATCGTGTCAAGTATGGCTATGTATGATAATGGTGTTGGTAAATGAAGCATTTGGGTTTGTGAACAGTTTACTTTGTCGGCACTTACGGATTTTATTTCAATGGCATTCAGCAAATTTTATGTTATTTGTGTGATAAATGTTGTTCTGTTACGTAATTTGTGTGGTAAATGTTGTTGTGGTACTTCTATTGAACGTTTTGGATGATCGAGATGGTCTAGAGGCTATTGTAGGCTTGTAGCCAAGGTTGGCCAGCTTTGGCCAAGGATGGCCAGCTTTGGCCGGCTATGGCCAGGCAGTACCTGGCCGCGGCTGGCCGCGGCCAGGTTTCTTGTGGCTGGCCGAGGCTATGGCCGGCTAGAGGGTGGCCGCAGTTGGCTGGTAGAGGCCGTAGGTGGCCAGAGGTGGCTAGGGTGCGGCTGGGGTAGGCCAGGGGTACATGAAGTCTTATTGCACCCATTTATGATCAATTTCAACAAATTTGGGCTGTTGCATAAACATTTGCAAATACAGCTTGTGCCTCAACTGGTGCAACAACACCATTATCAATATACGTGTCATCTTCATCATCCTAATCATCAACATCAAACATCACTACACAGATCATCGACAAAGTCATAAAGTAATCTTTCATCACACACTAGCATTCAGTCACTTAGTGCTTTACAAATAGACATTACACAGAAAATCACACATTACAATAAAGTTCTCTAGGCATCACAAGCTTGATTGCCTATTGTAAAATGTTATGGCAGTAGACAAAAAATGGAGAGAGAAATTTGGATGAACATTTGACCCGGGCCCAGGTGCCGACAGGTGGGGCGTAATTGCAGCAGTGTAATGAGATTTCCTAACGAAGCGAAACTGCCTTCTGATCCTCTTTCCCTTTTGCCTCCTCCCCCAAACGCCCGATCAATCAATGGGGTTTTTGACTCTTCGGAACCCCCGCCCACGGTACCCGCGTTAACTACCCGCACCCACCGCGTCTGAATCCATAATCCCGTAATCACCGCGGGCTCTCCCCCCATGATGCAACTGTTCGTTTCGCACCAATTATTCGCCGCCGCCCGCCTGCCGCCGAATCCCTCGCCGCTGTCCCATTCCCTCGCGATGGCCGGTCGCAAGCGCGCCTGGTGTTGGCGGTCGTTACAACCTAATTTTGACTGATTTTTACCGCCAAAGTCTCGGTAAATAAAAGGCATATAGACATAGTTCCATGCATTACTAGGCTTATACTGACTATTTCCATGAGTCTTGGTGTTTCTAAGTGCTTTGCAGGATTATACCCAAAAACGGCATTAAACGGGCATTCCGCTATTTGGGCTAGAAATGAAATATAAATTATCACGAGCACAAACAGTCCCGGATGTCAAGTTGGAGTACACCATTGCGAAGAGCTTGTCGAGACGATTCCGTTGGATATATTATTCGCAGCATTCGGAGCTCGGAATAAAAAGATATTTAACTCTGACCGCCGGCAGCAATTGGTGGGTCCCGCTGGCCCCACATGCAGCACAGCAGCCAGCAACACAGCAAACAGCAGCCGAGCAACACAGCAGATAGCAACGCATGCAACAGCACAGCAGCAACAGCACTTGTGCCAGCACAGGGGTGCATGCACGCAGCAGGGGACATGCGGCCCCACGTGGGCCATGCATGCGCCCTTGCACAGCAGCTAAGCAGGCCAGCGCAGCAGAGCAGCTGAGCCCAGCGGGCCACGCGGCGCTAGCGGCTTGGGCAGCGGCCCCGCCCGGCTGCTGGCCTTCGCACAGCGCGCAGCAGAGGCGGCAGCGCAGGGAGCAGCGGGCCCACGCGCAGGCGCAGCAGAGGCAGCAGCGCCAAGGCGGTGCACAGCACCCGCATGCAGGAAGGCGGCGCGCTGTGGGGCACGTGGCACAAGGCCACTCGCCCAGGAGCTGCGACGCGGATTGCTGCAGTGTGAGGCGGTGGAGAGCTGGACACTTGGTACAAGGAGAGAAGAGCAAGGAGAATATTCCTAGAGGATCTCCACATCCCCAAGGCACCTCTCCACTATAAATAGAACCCCCTCTCCACACTTGTAATATACACCACTTGGGAGCAAGTCTCCATTCCACTCTTTCAAGATGTAGAGTTAGGCTAGTCTAGTTGGGAGTTAGAGTCAGGATCGAGCTTCGCTCGGGGTTCCGGAGTCGTCTTCTGGAGTTCTGGTAAAGCTCTTGTATTCGACTCTGAGTAATCAATATATTTCCTCTGCATTTACTTGAGTTATCTGTTCTGCATTTATTTCGCGAGTAAGTGTAGAATGTCTAGTCCTGGTTATAGTTGTTGTAGTCCGGCTCTAGAAGTTCTCTCTTAATTCTTTATCTTAGCTGGTTCCTCGTTTCTGCTCAATACTTGTGGTGAATTGTCACTGGGGTATTGAAGCAGTAGAGGCCGGCCCAGGAGGGACCCAGAGCCGAAGGCGGTGCAGGGGGGGCGGGCCTGGGCTCCCAGCCCAGTTCGGCCGAACTGGGGGGTTCGCCCGAACCGCCCCCATTTGCCCAACCGACTCCAGGGGATGCATCTCGGCCGTAGGTGGCTGAGGCGGTGGATCGGGCGTTCGGCTGAACGCCAGGGTTCGGCCGAACCGACCCTCTCGGCCGAAACGGCCGGCAACCGCCTCTGCCCCCTCCCTTGGCCGTTACCCTACCTGAACCGACCCTGGAGCACTATATATAGGACCTTACACTTCACTTGTAAACACACACCACTTGGGAGCAAGTCTCCAATTCTCCACTTTCAAGATGTAGAGTAGGCTAGTCCTGTTGGGAGTTAGAGTCAGGGTCGAGCTTCGCTCGGGGTTCCGGAGTCGTCTTCTGGAGTTCTGGTAAAGCTCTTGTATCTTTTCCTTTTCTTTATGTTCGACTCTGAGTAATCAATATATTTCCTCTGCATTTACTTGAGCTATTTGTTCTGCATTTATTTCGTGAGTAATTGTGGAATGTCTAGCCTTGGTTATAAGCTGTTGTAGTCTGGTTCTATAAGTTCTCTCTTAGTCCTTTGTCTTAGCTGGTTCCTCGTTTCTGCTCAATGCTTCCGGTGAATTGTCACCGGGGTATTGACAGGAGTGCTTGCTCTTTCTAGGAGAGTGAGTAGTTATTGCCTAGCGTAGGTGTGGTACCTAGTCTAGATGGTAACCTTGGTTTGTCCCCGTCGCAACGGAGGTGGTAGCCGTGAGGTGGTGACAGCCCTTTCGGTCTTCGTAGTCCATCACGTTAGTTCCGGTCTGCAGGCTCCCCGTAAGAGCACGGAGTTTGTGGCACCCCTTCTCATCCCTTTCTGTGTGTCACGGGCTCCGTCCCCGATGTTGAGATAATAGAACTAGGAAGAGAACCATAGATGCCTTTCTTCATGCTAGCTGTAATCTTTGCTAGAGATATCTCAAGTCCAGTGGAAGTATATAGGAATCTTTTCCTGTCTCGTTGTCCTCCCACTAGCTAGACTGCTCTTCTATCTCTATCTTAAACTTCTCCTTGTGTGTGTCAATTGCATATCACTCCTATTCTATCCTTTACCCCCGCCTTGTTAGCCGGTACTTTCATTAGTAGTTACATCCTTGTCACTAGTCGATACTCTTTATCCAATGCTTCCCTGCGGAAATATAAATACGATACCTAGGAATACTCCCGGGTGAAATGCTACATCGGTATCCGTGCGCTTGCGGATTTATATCTGTCGTAAGAATAGCAATGAACACTCCTTGCACCATTACTAGGATTGGCAATCCTGATAGTGGACCGTAAGAAGTGTCAACAAGCATTTCTGGCGCCGTTGCCGGGGAAGCAATTGGCGAAAGATATTGATGATTGACATTGGTGTCTACTAACTTAATCTACCGCTAGCATTAGCGGGATCACCCCTGTTTGTGTTTTAGTATGTTTTCAAACAGGAGGAAGCAGAGAGCCCAGGGTGCCCGATCGTGCAGGATTTATCAATGTTTGCCCCTGTCTGCTGCGACGCGTACGCAAGTTTTGAAAAAAAATACCCACAGGTATGCATTTATATTATAAATATACATATACATCATCATAATCATGTGCAGCCTGGAGGGAAGATCGTCGTCAAGGAAGAAAAAGAAAATCAAATGTGACGGACGAACGACGCTGCATCACCGCAATTCCGTCTCAAATTGTCGGTGATGGCCAAAAAAAAACAAATCAAGGTATATGAGATAGTCTAGCTCTTAGACTTTAAATTTTGAGCATTATCTTTTTAATTTTTGCATTATCCACTGCATGTTTGCTTTGAATCACTTAATTTAGAAATTCATGCATTTTATCACCCCATTTTTTTCCAATCCACTGCATGTTTCCCATTCTTGCATTCGCATACATTCACCCCATCACTGTTTTGCATTGAAAAAAAAACTAAAAAACAAAATAAATATCCAGTGACCACTGGTTTTAAGCCAAGGTGTTTGTATGTCTGCAAGCCTTGATTCAAGGCTAGTGATTTGCATTCATTCGCCCCATCATCATTTTGCATTGAAAAAAAAACAAAAAAAACACTAAAAGAAAAAAAATCAAAAAAAAAATATCCAGCGACCACTGGTTTTAGGCCAAGGTGTGTGTATGTCTGCAAGCCTTGATTCAAGGCTAGTGGCCAAAATTCACCTGGCCTGGCCAGTTCTCGCTTGTTCTTTGCGCTTCGCGCAAGAGAGGAGACGTACTCCACGCCTCCGCTCCTTTGCCGCTCCACTAGCCTGGTTTGGAACCCATTGTTGCAACATATTGTCTTCACCCAAGCTAGCTCCGCGGCATCCCACTAGTTGGCATGTTTGAGAGCCGATCCCCTTTGCCACACCCACGACCATGTATCCCTACACGGCAACATCAACATGGAGGAGGATTCAGCCAACTACGTGGAGTCAGGATGCCTTGGAGGTTACCCAGCCCCAAACCGACCTGTGCAATTATGAATAGAGGGTCACTTTCACTTGTAAACACACCACTTGGAGCAAGTCTCCAATTCTCCACTTTCAAGATGTAGAGTTAGGCTAGTCCAGTTAGGAGTTAGAGTCAGGGTCGAGCTTCGCTCGGGGTTCTAGAGTCGTCTTCTGGAGTTCTGGTAAAGCTCTTGTATCTTTTCCTTTTCTTTATGTTCGACTCTGAGTAATCAATATATTTCCTCTGCATTTACTTGAGCTATTTGTTCTACATTTATTTCGCGAGTAATTGTGGAAACTCTAGCCTTGGTTATAAGCTGTTGTAGTCTGGTTCTATAAGTTCGCTCTTAGTCCTTTGTCTTAGCTGGTTCCTCGTTTCTGCTCAATACTGGACCCCCACCAGGTAAGTCCCGATTTATGTAATGAACCTTTAGAGCAATACTTGTATAGATATTGGTCGCATGTGTGGACTAACCCCTGTAGAAAAATCGTCAAATTCAAATGAGAAAGTCCTCAAATTCACCTCACATCGGAGATGAACCACGGCCATGGATACGGTTGAATCTCAGGGTGGAGCAATCACCCTAGGTACGCACGCTTTTCAGTAAATTTCAAATAACCTAGAACAGGTCGAAGCAGCTCCACCCGAACCAAAGATGGTCAACCTCATAAGGCAACACTGGGCGAACAAATGAAAGAAAGAAGTTGCATCGTCTGAAGCACCCTCTCTAGATCGGATGGTGACAAGAACAATCAAAGGAAGGAGAAGTCCTGCTTACGGACTTAAAACACGAGCTCTCGCCGCGAGGTAAACCGGTATGTATCCCATGTTTCCCTTTCCAAAATTTGATTTTCATCTTTGCATTTGCATATTTCCCTTTTCAAATATGAATCACCCTTGCATTAAAATTAGGAGAGTGCAAATAGGATGTTTTTGTACAGAGGGTGGTTAGGCCAAGCTCTCTAGTTCGGCCGAGCTGACCACTGTGCCCAAATGTGCTCTGTGCCTTTTCCTATCAATTCTATGCAATGTTTGATTCACTTGCATGAATGAAACATAAAAACAACAAAAATATTTCCGACCGCCAACCAAGTATAAAATGAACACAATGGAATCACACACCATAGCTATAGGACTTATTGCTAACCATTTCCACAAGTTTTGGTGATTGTCCATTGTGCAGGTGCAATATGGAGAAATACGCGCTATAGGGGTCGGAATCGACCGATTCGGCCGAACGACTCCGTTCGGCCGGTTACCCCCCTTGCCGTATACGACACGAAGCACAACCGGAGGCCGTCCACGTCATCGACAACCAACTCGTAACCAGACATGACACGTGGACCACCGCCATGTCACCTCTGGGCCCAAAACTACACGATCCCATCCGAGATAAGCAACCCAGAAGGTCCAGGGGGAAAGGCGGTGCAGGGGAGCGCTGCTGGGCCAAAACCCCCAGTTCGGCCGAACGGGTTGGTTCGGCCGAACGACCCACTTCGCCGAACCGCCCCCAGGAGATGCACCGACCCCGAGCCGCCTTAGCACCAAGGCGGTGCCACATGGCACTTCGGCCGAATTGCTCGGTTCGGCCCGAACCGGCATATTCGGCCGAACGAGCGGGAACCGCCTTGAGCTTCCTTGGCGCCTGCTCCAGCTCCACCGCCTTGGTCCAGCTCAAGAGTCGGGAATGGCTAGATGAGGCGGAAGCCTCGACCGAGGTCGTTAAAATGCCCAAGAGAATCCGAACAATCTTTTGTGAAGTTATGGGCATGGACAAAGAAATCGGGTATGACCCGAGCCTCGGAATCAACATAATCTCTAGCTCTTTGGTGCGAGCGCAACTCCCCGATGAACCATGGTCATTATCTCAGAAACGTTTAAGGTTCACATTGGGAAGGATCCTCGACTGTTTAGGGATCTTGCGGGTCACACCCGTTAAGATTAACGACCCTTATCTTTTCTTGGATTTCCATATCTTTGACCTACCTGAAAATTCCACTTACTCCATCTTTATTGGTAGGCCAATCATGAAAATCCTAGAAAATTCACCAATAATCCAGCTAGAGCTTAGGATCGGAGAAGAACTCGTCCCAGTCTCTTATTCTTATTCCTTGAACACACCTATAGAGGCGGAGCCCGATCTTGATCCTAAAGAGGAGGTCATGTCAACATCCTTGATAGACTTAGAGCAACCTTTCCTAGAAGAAGATGCCCAATTCCTTATGGAGGAAGAAGAAATTCATCCTCCAATCGAGCCTATGCCTCTTCCCTTTGGATTGAAGTGTGCTTCCCTCTTTAAGGATGAACACACTCCAGTGACCATCAGTGACCAGCTCTCTGACATTGAAACCCAACAGACTTTCACGGTCCTGGAGGAAGATCGGTCAGTCTTTGGACACTTCTTGCTATAGGAGATAAGTAGTTATTGACTAGTGTAGGAGTGGTTCCTAGACTTGCCAGTAACCTTAGTTTCTGCCCGTCGCAACGGAGGTGGTAGCCGTAAGGTGGTGACAGCCCTTACGGTCTTTGTAGTCCATCACGTTAGTTCCGGTGTCTTAGGACCCAAGGTTTAGGGTAACTGGCACCCCTTCTCATCCCTCGATACCTTGGAATACTCCCGGGTGAAAGCTACATCGGTATCCGTCCGCTTGCGGATTTATCTGTAGGCCGTAAGGAGTGCCAACAAGCTTTCTGGCGCCGTTGCCGGGGAACGGTAGCTGTTCTGATTCCGAACCCAAGTTGTCCGTGTATCCCACCACCATCCATTATATGGATTCCACCCTCACCTTACGCCATCACTCGGCTCCAAAGGGCGATTATTTGGAGCCACCACCATCATCACACCCCCTATCCACACCCAGCTATGAGCTAAGTCCCGGCTTCATAGCCATGGTTCGTGAGCAATCGTTCTCAGGAACGAAGGCCGAGAGTCCATACAATAAATAGAGCCCTCCTTCACCTGCATCAACACACAACACAAGAGGAGAAGAAGAGTAGGCATCGCTAGGTTCCGCCACTCATATCAGTAGAAATAGGGAGAGAGGAGAGGTGAGCGTACCAGAGAGGAGCCGGAGTGTCGGCTTGGGAGACTCTTAGGGAAAAATTCTGCCTAAATTTCTTCCCAATCTCCAAGGTAGCCAGTCTCCGAGCGGAAATCATCAACTTTAAGCAATTAAAGGGAGAACCGTTAGGAGTTGCTTGGGCTCGTTTCCAACAAATCTTAGCATCCGGACTAGACCTAGGCTTGTCAGAACCTATCATCCTCCAACATTTCAGCCTTGGCCTCTGTCCCGTAGCTGCCACTTTCTTGGACTCTGCTTCAGGAGGGTCGTTCTTTCATTTGGTTCCCAGTGCAGCGAGGATAGTCCTGGATCATATCTTGGACAACACTCCCTACATTGGAATCTATGATGAACTCCCCGATGAAGAAGAGAAACAGCCTGAACCTGAAACCGAAGAGCCAATACCAGTCCAATCCAAATCCATTAGCTCTTCCATGCCGTCCATACCCGAAGCTCAATTCGAACCACAACCTTACTCTAGCCTAGACTACTATCCTCCACTCTACACCACTCCCTATGATTTTGACGATGATCTATTCGAAGACATCGGGAGTGCAACAAGTTTCCCACGGGAACGATGTGTAGAGGAAAAGGATCAGACCCCTGACAAAGAGGAATTAGAATATCAGAGAGAGTACTTGGGACGTCTCTCCGCTGTTATGAGTCGGGAATGGCTAGAAGAGGCCGAAGCCTCAGCCGAGGTAGTCATCATGCCCATGATTCTCTCTTTAAGGACGAACACACTCCAGTGACCATTAGTGACAAACCCCCTGGAACCCAACCAACTTCCACGGTCCTGGAGGAGGATCGATTAGTCTCAGGACACTCGATCCAAGATTTCAAAGGGATTACTCCTAACCTTCATACACATCATATCCCTATCTTATCTTACCTTGGGGTCGTAAGACAATTGTCACGAAGATTCGTCTTTGATCAGGGAAAGACTAGATTCAAAGCCTAAAGCCATCATCTCGCCTACACCGCCCACGAGTAAAGGGGATTCTTAGTCTCCTTGGCCACACCAGGCTTTAGTGGTGGCGCATTGAAAATTTCTCTCAAAAAGCCCGGTCATTGACCAATCTCTTAGCCAAGGAAACCCCTCTCGTCTCTGATCAAGAGTGCTATGCTTCCTTTCACACCCTAAGAAAGCACTCAATTCTGCTCCCATCATCCGGTCTCGCGACTAGAGCATCCCATTAGAAATCATGTGTGATGCGAGCAATTATGCTGTTGGAGCTGTTGTGGGCCAAACCAAGGACAAGAAGCATTATGCTCACTGGCCCCAGCTCAACTACGCAACCACGGGAAAGGAACTCTTAGCAGTTGTGTTTGTTATAGACACCGGTCCTACCAAGTTGGGGCTAAGGTTATAGTCTATTCAAACCATGCTGCTCTTGGCCAAAAAGGATGCGAACCCAAGACTCATCCATTGGGCCTGTCTCGGGTACAAGTCCCGTTTGATCTTCGCATCAGCGATTTTCTTATGGGGTGATACGCTCCTCAAGGTCACTAGAGCCGAGCTGTGGTACGCTACCATAGTTGACTTCATGGTGTTAGGGTACGTCCCATCAGGTGGAAATTGGAAAAGATTGGTTTATGAGAGCAGACATCACCTATGGGATAACTCGTATCTCTTCTGGATGCAAGATGGACTCAGACGATGCATACCTGCACCTGAGGCACATAAAACCTGGGAGAGATATCATTCAACACCTTATAAAGGTCGCTATAGAGCGTTCAGAATAAAGATCTGGCAATATGAAGAGATGCACACACTGCCAGAAACACGGGAATATAAGAGACGCAAAGCCGCTTACCCGTAGTCTTCAAGTAGAAACCTTTGACGTAAGGGGAATAGACCCCATGGGATGGGTAGAAGCCGAGCCCTATCGAGCCGCTTCCACCAGGCACGCTAAGCAAATGTCCCATGAAAACATCTTTCCTCGCTTTAGCGTCCCTGGGCTAGTCATAGAGGCTCCCATCTCATTGACTCCATCTCCCGGAAATATCTAAGCTTGGGGGAGCCGTATTCTATAGCCACACCTTCTCACCCCCAAACTAGTGACCAAGCAGAACGTCCAACACTCACATCAAGAACATTCTGCAAGATTGTCAATGAGATGGGTAGGCACAAGAGATATAGGCTCATTGATGCACTCTGGGCATACTAGACCACTCTAATTTGGGCAAACTAGGACAATTCGGCTAAACCATGATTGGTTTGGCCGAAGGACCCCTCTTTTGTCCCTTGAGCGTCCTTTTGGACCCTTGATCCTATCTCTATCCCATCTTGTCTCAAATTCGCTAGGGAAATGTTGGGAAAGATGCTTATCGATCTCAAGTCAGAAACCATCCTCCATCACTTTCCCGAACACGACCAAGTGTTCACATTTCCTAGCCACCATGATCACCCAATCCTTGTCCAAAGACCTTTCCTCACCCAAGGGTTCCCTCTCCATGAGTATGACAAGTGCACTAACGAAAAAAAAGCCATGGAGGAGGAGAAGAGAAACCCGTGGTTGAAGAGCCTTGAGCAACCGGGATGAGATGGTCACCGAAGGCGAGCCTTGACAGATGGACAAGGATGACAAGATCAACGTCCTCTGCCAAGCACTCACAGCCAAATTCAAGAGGCTCACCAAAGCCACATGACATCGAGACCTTTACGACCCATCTATAGAGTAGATGTCGTGTGGTTGTATCTTTTAGAGCACCATTAGTTTCAATTTATTTCCCAATTCAATTTCCCTTTGATTAAATCAATGTTTAGGAGGTGCTCTCTTTATTTCCCTTCAAATATTTTGTTTCCAACCTTAGCTTGATGAATAAATAAAATCAGAGTTGAATGCAGAAAGAATAAAATTGTCGCTCCGGTTGGTGCATTTGAGCCAACCGGACATTGCCCTGTTTAACAGAAAGATACATGAGTACAGGCATGACACAGTGGAGGAACAGGACGAGAACGAGCAGGCCGACTAGCTAACTCAGCATCTTTCACGGTTGAATCCCTACCAGTGAAGAGTCCAAGCTTGGGGGAGGACCCCGTCAGGTATGTTCCGAATTACTCAGCACTGTGGTCATTCAATTGAAAAATATTTCCCTTAACTCCCAACCATGCATGGAATGAAACATATGCCTCTCACTTTGGAAATACACACACAACACTTTATTTATATTTCGCAAATATTTTTATATATTTTTTTCAATTACAAATTCCTTGTAAATTAAATAAAGCTTGGAAATTTTAGAAAATTGAGAAAATTATTGTATTAATTATGTTAAGAATTCTGGTCATAATACCTACCAGAGCCATATGATAGGATTAGTTCTAAACTTTCTACCATATGCTGCTTGTCATCTTAGTGAGCTTTGTCAAATTGTTGTGACCTTTGTGAGGAACCTTTCATGCTCTCAAGATCGAGATTCACATACACTCTACCTTTCACTTGCAATTCCTACACTAGGAGTTAGCAAAACCATGCCATCATTCATCCCACAAAATAAACTCCATGTTCTTTGATTCCCTCTCCAAGTATCTTTGAAGTAGAGGCATGGGCTATGCAAGAAGAAAAAGAAAAAAGCATGCCAAGTGGCATGGCAAAAATATGAGAAAGAAAAAGAAAAAGACAAGCATGCCAAAAAGGCATGGCAAAAAAAAGAGAGAATAAAAGATAGCCCATGCTCTCAAAAAAATAAATAAAGGAGAGGAAGAATCATTCCATGAAGTTCCACCAAATTCCACTCCACATATTCCACTCCGCATATTTCACACACTTGCACTTCTCGATCTAAGAGTGTGATTTGATTCTCCTAAGGTCCGGTCTTTGACTTAGCAAAATATAAGATGCTTGTATGCCTTCATCCTTTGTCCCTAAGCCACACAAAAAGCATTAGATGTTAGGATGAAAAGAAGGCAAAGCCTTTGGTGAGGATTCAAATACACTTGAGCGATTGAGTGAACCAATGAGGAACTACTTTTTCTTTCACGAAAGGGTGAAAACTCCGAGATAGGATCCTGAAAAGAGTAGAGTGGAATAAAACAAAGTTAAACTGTTAATTCTTTCAACTGCCCAAGATAAGGAGATTGCTATAAGCCCCATAGGTAAAATGGTGAATTAATGCTTTGCTCGTGATTCAAGTATTTTTTAGTACTAGTTATTTATAAAGTTACCTGCAAGAGAAATGACATTGTAGCAACTCCTGATCCACCGAGCCTAAGTTTTCATCTTTACTGAGGACGAGCAAAGAGCCAAGCTTGGGGGAGCTTGTTGGCGGTCGTTACAACCCAAATCCGACCACCAATACTCGGGAATAAATGAAAGACTATGCATCATTCCATGTACTTAGGTTTTATTTCTAATAAAGTTCCACGAGTTTTGGTGAGTGTCATGTCTGCAGGTACAACATATGGAGAAACAAGCGCTATAGGGGTCGGAATCGACCGATTCGACCGAACGACTCCGTTCGGCCGGTTACCCCCCTTAGCCGTATACGACACGAAGCACAATTGAAGGGCCATCCACGTCAGCGGTGACCAAGCTACGACCGTGCAAGCCACATATATCACCGCCACATCATCTTCGGGCCAAATCAGCTGAAGTCCACCATGAACAAGTCACCCAGGGCAGCCCAGGACTTGAGGCGGTGCAGGGGAGCATCACTGGGCTAAAAGCCTAGTTCGGCCGAACCAATTCGTTCGGCCGAACCGACCAAATGCAAATCCCTATGCAACCGACCATGGGAACCGACTCTAGGGATCAAATCCAGGCCGTAGGCATTGAGGCGGTGCCACGTGCCAGTTCGGCCGAACGGATTGGTTCGGCCGAACCGACATTTCAGCCCAGAACGCCCCCCGTGCACCGCCTCTTGCTCCTGGACCCCTTGGGCTGGCCTCTGGTGCTTGGGTTTGAGTTGATTCAGCCCAGGATGACGTGTCGGTGCTCCGAGATGTGTTGGCGGTCGTCCACGTGTCGTACATCGTGTCTGCTTAGTCATCGGTGATGTGGACGGCCCCCGGTGGCTTGTACGGCTAAGGGGGGTAACCGGCCGAACGTGTCGTTCGGCCGAATTGGTCATTTCTGACCCCTATAGCACACATTCCTCATCGTTGTACCTACACAAGCGACACTCACCAAAACTCGTGGAACTCCATTAGAAATAAAACCTAAGTACATGGAATGTTTATGCCTACACCTCCCACGAGTAAAGGGGATTCATAGTTTCCTTGGCCGCACCAGGCTTTACAGGTGTTTCATCGAAAATTTCTCTCAAATAGCCCGGTCGTTGACCAATCTCTTAGCAAAGGAAACCCCTCTCATCTATGATCAAGAGTGCTATGCTTCCATTAAGGACAACTTAGTTTAGAATCAGTCCACTTCTCGTTCCCCGTGGAAATCGATACCTTGGAATACTCCCGGATGAAAGCTACATCGGTATCCGTCCACTTGCGGATTTATCTGTAGGCCGTAAGCAGTGCCAACAGGTGGCACCCCTTCTCATCCCTTTCTGTGTGTCGCTGGCTCCGTTCCCGATGTTGAGATAGTAGAACTATGAAGAGAACCATAGATGCCTTTCTTCTTGCTAGCCGTAACCTTTGCTAGAGATATCTCAAGGCCAGTGGAAGTATATAGGAATCCTCTCCTGTCTCGTTGTCCTCCCACTAGCTAGACCGCTCTTCTATCCATATCATTTATCCTGAACTTCTCCTTATGTGTGTCATATGCATATCACTCCTATCCTTTCCTTTACCCCCGCCTTGCTAGTCGGTA
>OAMR01000917.1:362334-384517 GCA_900205405.1 Echinochloa crus-galli
ATCCATTGAAGTTAGAACCCAGACCCCTCCGCCGAATTCCTGCGCTCCCGCCCCGACGCAAGCTGCCGCCGCCATCGCTTGGATCTCCAACGCCCTCACTCTCGCCCTCCCCACCGTCTCTCGCCTCCCGTCAATCTCCCCCGGCTATCGGTCCCCTACGGCGAGCTCTCTCCATTCGAGGTGAGTCGAGGCACAGCGCCCCCTCCTTCGGCCAGATCCCCCTCGGATTTGGACGCCCCTCCCCCTCTCCGTCCTCACTGCGCCGCGCGGTTTGCGGAGCCGGTTGCCGTATCCGCGCCGCCCTCGCCGCCGGCTCGTCCTCTTTTTCTCGCTTCTAGGCGCGCACGCCCTTTTCCCCTGCGCTGCCTGCCCAGATCCTCACCTCCTTCTGCTGTCTTTGCAGGTCCTCCTTCATCCCTTCCAGCAAGCAATCCTTCGGGGGCGACGACTGACGAGGTAAGCCCTGCCCATTCTCTACCCCTCAGTAAGTTTGGTGTCTCTCTAGCACAAGTTAGCACTGCAGGGCATAGAAAATTTCACCTCATTTTGAGATGGATCATGGCCACTGTAGGGCATGGGGCTTTGTATATTTGTAGGGGAAAACCTCAGCAAGCTTCCACCTCATTTCTTACAATAGGATGACGGTGGCTTACCTGGTGCTTGTTGGGGGTTGGATTATCTAGCTAGGGTTTGTGTTTGCCTGTTTGGATGATCTGCTATGTTGTGAGTTGTGACCCATGTAACGATGCGGCTTTGGAGCACCTAATGCATCATACATGAATGTTTAGCATGAATATAAAACTATAATGTTTCGAGAAACACACGGAAAAGCCAGTTGGTTATGGGATTGTTCCGGTAACTAACCCACTGCTACCCTGTAAGCCAACAAAAATAAAATAAAATCCGATTAGCCTTTTATTGCCTAGGTGAATAGTTCATGGTTCAGCCACGTGGTTTGCTGATTTCCACTAACTCTATCCAAAGCTACTTCATATTTTGTTTGAATATTTTTGACAATTACTTGTCTGATATTTCCACAGCAGGCTGATGCTTTCACCTAATGGAATGAAAATATGAAATTGATAAGCATGCTTCCTCATGATATATATTATGTACTATTTTCACAATTCACTGTATATTTATTTATTTGGCTTTCACTGTGTACTTGTTAGACAACTGCTTCTGCCATTTTTTTCTGTAGTGTTCTAATTGGTGCAATTAACATGTTACAATTATAGATATGTTTTTGTCGGCCTCTCAATTGTAAAGCTGGGTTCATTCTGTAAAGATTCGTTTCTTATTTGATAGTTTTGACCTTCAATTTTGTAGGATTGAATTAGCTCTATGTATTCGGTATTCTGAAATACCTCTGCATTTGTGTAAAAATTAGTTGCTTATCCACAAATTACATGGTTTGATTAATCTGTATTTTTACTGCTTTACTTAGATTTGTATTTGATATGTTGTCATATCTGAAACTCTGAACTATATTTCCTTTATCTATGCTATATGCATTTGACTTTGGTTTGACAACTTTAGCTCCATCATGCGGTGTGTTTTAGCCTCTATACATGCATCTCTATGTGATCGAGTTACTTTTTATACATATCTCTGTTTATTTTTCTTTTTTAAATTTTGAGCATGAATTAATTTCCAATTAACTGGACTCTGGTCATCATGATTTAAAACTCCAGTGAGTCAAGATATGTGCATGTACCACTTTTCAACTCTTCTCTCCATGCCAAAGATTATATGTGTCAACTGTGAGTCAACTGTGTGTGTCCATCCTACCATTATATGTTTGGGCTATAACAATCTCATCCAACCACCGCTGAAGTCACTTGTCACTGAATATGAGTTATTCAAGTTTGAATAAGGGTTTATGTCTAAAGTATTACATGAAACATTGTCCATGACTTTGGTGCGACCCTAAGGTCATCAAAATTGAATTATTCATGTGATCTTTTATCTTTACTCCATGTATGTATCATACCCGTAGCAACGCACGGGCACTTACCTAGTGGAGACCAAAGTACGTATGCGCCCATATTTGCCTCCCACTTCTCTCTTCTTACAGTATAAGATACGTCTAAATGTCTGTATTCTATCAAATATATGTGACCGTATATGCTAATTAATCCCAAAACTGCTTCAATTAATAATGATTGGGAGCTAGCAACATTTGTTACGAGGCTTCAAAATAGACTGTATTTTTCCCCTTTTCATAATCTGTCACAAGTCTGTGTATATAAGGTTCTACACTATTTTTAGTGTGTGCAGTCTAAAGTCTGAGCTGCAAAAATTATAGAGCTGACATAAAAAGTGAAAAAGTAGCTGGTATTAAAATCACAAGCTATTCATTGTATGGCAAAAACCTAAGAGCACTCTTAATATTTTATTGATGTCTTATAGATTATTATAACAATTAATATTTCTTAAAATTAGTGGGGTTTCTTTGATTTTAGAATCTCATATTCAACTTAAATAAATTCTTTTTATGGTGCCATCATCTCTTCATATGATGCAATTTTTTCTGAAATTCCTCCTCTTTCTTGTGTTTGCAGTTGAGGTTGTGGATTGGGTCAACAGAGTTTTGAGGTGAGTTTGTCCCTTCTCTGAATATTTTCCGTTTAGATATTGTGATGCTTGCCTCTGTCATGTATTGGGTGTCAAATATTTCTCATGATTAGGTGTTACTTTTCTATTGTTTGATCCAGATGTGCTCTCTATACATTGCTTTAGAGCAGTACTTTTAGGGTGTACTATGGAACCTCGCTGATACTTGTGTGGTGTTTTATGTGTATTCCTGCATATGACATAAATATAAAACTTCATGGTTTAGTACGGCTTTGAAGAATAGAAATTGATGCTTCTTTCCATGGGCGCATTTTGACGCATTGTTTAGTATTCTCTAATATGTTGTTGGCTGCCTTTGTATATTCTCTAATGTGTTAGTGTGTTAGGGTTCTAAGAGAAAAAATATGGTTTTGCAGAATAGAAAATATGTCCTTATCAGTTTCTCTGTTTGTTGCTAGATTATTTGCTGCTGAAGAAAGCAAGGTGCACCACTCTCAGGTTGCTTCTGTCTGTTTTTCATGGATCTGTAGAGGTCAGTTTCCTCTTTCTGCCTTTGTGTGTACTTCAGTGTTTCAGTTTTATGTATCATGTTTATTTAAGTTTTTGTATGCTTTGTTTGCTCCTCCTGCTGTGGTATGGACTCCTGTACTACATTGTTTTTATTCAGTATGCTTCATTTGTGCACTGCTGAAGAAATTGGAGATGCCAGTGATGGTGGTGCAGTAGCTGCTGTTGACATCAAGTAGCTCGCCTTATCAGTTTTTAAAGCGGGTTTAGGACAATGAATCATTCCAAGGCCCAAGCAAGGATGCATGCAGTGGAGCTCATGCGAATTTGCGCTCTACCAATTGCTGCCAGCCTATGTGTATTATAAGGCGTGAGTTTGAGTGTCGATGATAGGGTCTAGTTAGACAATTACAGCAAGTCAGCAAGGCCAAATTTGAGTATGGTGTTCTTTTGGACAATGCTCTGTAAAGTATTAACACTTATAGTTTTCTGCAGGCTGAAAGAACATCACAAAACTCTGTTGTGTCCCTCCTGTTGTCTGTTTCCATGGGTAGGGGGAGGGCAGATGAGCGTTTGAAGAATTTGGTTTCATGTATCCGCGATTGTGTATTCATTCCAGTGCACAGACCAGAGTTGTTGTGGCCTAATCCTAGTCCTAAGCGTGTGGGCCTTCGGAAAAAGCTTCTACAAGCTGGCGCGGTTGATGTTATATTTGGGAGGGAGCATAATCTCTCATCAGCTTTACAGAGCATGCAGTATGGATATCTTCCCAAGGCTGCCCTGAACCTTGACGCATACATTGGCAATGGGGTATGTGATCTATTTAATCCTTAATTTTCTGTTAACAAACACTCATCGTAGGATTTTAATTTGCTTGCAGCGGACTGACTCTAGTTACTTTTTGTCTCTTGTGCAGTACTTTTCTATATTCTGCCGCAAGTGTGCTTTTGATATTAGGAGCATCATCAAAATAGTTCAGAGTTACTTTGAGAAGTTAAAAAAAAACCAAAGGCTCAACCAATGAAAGTGGAGTGGTTGTTTATCAATTTCAAGAAATACAGAAGTGACATAGTTTATCTGGGGCTGGCTAACTTCCAGTGTTGCAGTCCACGACATGGCAAGAATTCAAATGATGCTGAGGAGCATTTCAATGATTGCAGTCTGCTCTCTAATTCTGATAATATGAAGTTGAATTCACCTCTTAGTTTCTGGCTAGAGTTGGACAAAGAACTGTCTTAAGGACTTTGAGGAGACAGGTCTTCAAGACATATCACACCAAGAGTTATATTGGTATGTAGCCTACTAGTGTGCTTTGTTTTTAATGCTAGGAGATGGGTGGGCTCATGGTTGTTTCTGTTACTTAAAATGTGTGGCTAGCTATGTTTCTAGAATGTAAGCTTAAAAGCAAACGTCTGGTAGAACTATGTTTAAAAGGCAATAAGGTGACCTAAGAATTCTGTGAATGCCTTATCCCGACAAGGCGTAACTGTTCCCCATGGCGAGTTGGATCCGCCTAGATTCCTAGGCAACTCCTTTGAAACTATGGAACCATCACTTTTATTCTTGCCTGAATGCATTTATCTTTTTCCTATATGATTATGTGACCATGTATGTCTCTTTTTGGTGGTTGTGTAACAAAGTTTTTTGTTGTGTTTTGCAAGCACCGTCACTCCTTTGAAACTATGGAAGCATCACTTCTGTTCTTGCCTGAATGCATTTATTGTTTTACTATATGGTTATGTAGCCATGTATGTCTCTTTTTGGTGGTTGTGTAACAAAGTTTTTGTTTTGTTTTGCCAGCACCGTGTACCAGTTATTTGTGAGTGATCACTTCAGACATTTTATGGCTGATGATAAATCAAATACGCAGAGTTCTTATAGATGTGATGATAATTCGGAAGGAAAAATGTATCTTGCACTTCACTTTAAGCTGTTTGATATTGCTAAGATGCATATGGCATACCTTTCAGAACTAAAAGGCAATGCTAAGGAATCTGCTAGATATTTGATTATATGTGGCACCTCATTTTATGAGATATTGGACCAGCTACAAAGTGCATTTGTATCAGTTATGGGAAAAGCTAGGCCTTGTAGATATTCTCTCTATTCCAGTTCAGCATGAGCTGGGAGTCATACTTTGTGATTCCATACGCAGAGAGAGAAGGTGAGGTTGTCAACAGAAGCCAGATTAGAAATGTGATTAAACTTCTGACAAATTTCTCCTTGTATGAGAACTTTGAGAAGCATTTTCTTGTTGAATCCTTGCGTTACTACAGTGGTCTTGCGTCACGTATCATCAAGACATGTGATGTAGTAGATTATCTGAAAAAGGTCCAAACATATGTTGATGAAGAGATTGAGCGTGCTCGGGATTATTTGGGCGAGGAGACCGAAGATAAGATTGCCTGTACAGTTGTGAAACAAATGATATCAAACCACATGACATCATTACTTCGTGAGCTTAGTTCCAGTCTTATCAGCTTGATTGATTCTGGAAGCTGTATAGAGATAAGCGCAATGGTTAAGTTGATTCCTGATGCTTATGAGCAGATTTGTAATGTTTTCATCTCTCATATGGAGAAATGCTTTGCTACTCTTGTTGAAGATAAACAAGAACGTCCTATTAGGTATATACAGCTCTTGGTGGATGAGAGGCAAAAGTTTGAGAAAATAATTTTTTCTTCATTTGATGGTGACACGCGTCTTGGAAGTGCACTATATCTTAAGTTTCAGAAGATCAGCAAGTTGAACTTTCGGCTAGCTGAGTATGTGTCTCTGTACATTGACCATATACTTCTGATGGATCTGCAAGGGGTTGACTTTCAAGAAACTGGTGCTGCTCTTGACAAGGTGGTGCTTCTTGTTTGTGATTTGGATGACAAATCAGTATTTGAAGTTTACTATCAGCGTCATCTGGCAGATAGACTCTTGTCAGGAAGATATCGTGAGGAATTGGAGATTCAAATGATATCAAGGCTGAGGTCACAACGTAACCATCATTATCTTGCCAAGCTCAGAGTCATGATAGCTGATGTGGAAATTTCTCGGAAATTGATGGCAGATTTCAATGCAATAAATGTGGCTGGTCTTGATCTGCTTCCTGTTTATTTTCATGTACTAACATATCATGCGTGGCCAATACCACCAGCTACTATCTGCACTATTCCTAGTGAGATTTCTGAAAGGTGGCGTGCCTTCCATGAGTATACTGCAGCTTGCACGGTGACCATGGTCTTGACGGTTGGCCTGCCATGGGAAAGACTGTCATCAGCGCCAAATTTGGCACAAGATGGTATGAATTGACTGCAGATCTATATCACACATGCATATTGCTGCTCATTGATTCAGCATCTCATGGTCTGACTACTGCTGAAATTAGACAAGGAACAAGTCGTATGAGCATCTGAAGAAAGCTCTCTTCTCAATGAGAAGTGTGGTGGGTAAGAATATTCTTAGGAAGGAACCTATAGGCATGCAGATTGCAAAAACAGACAGATTCTTCGTCAATGAGGATTTCTCAAGTGAATTTAACAGTCTAGAATTCAAAACCGTGGTGCAACTCAGAGATGCCAAGATTGTCCTTGAGGTAGACAGGGTAGAAATAATTGATGCACTAATCTTGAAGTTCCTCAAGAGTATGTTTGTTCAAGATTTAAACAGCATAACAAAGGACGTGGCAAAGTGCCTCAAGGGAAAATTCTGTGTGACACCTCGAGCAGTCAAGGAGATGTTGACAGCCAAAATTGGCAGTTGCCCGAACAAACCGGTCTGACCGGTTTGCCAAACCGGTCAGACCGGTTTTATCTGTAATTCGAGTAGGTTTAGGATTCCGAGTTTAATCCCATATTGTAACCGACTTATGAGGGGTAAGACTTCCCCGGCCTATAAATATAAAGGCTAGAAGGCCGATTGAGGTATTCCAATCGAATCAAACACAATTTTGTCTCTATTATGTCTCTATTTTTACCTCTCAAACCCTAGTCTTTTCCAACCCCATATTTGCTGTTCTTTGCTCGTCTCTACTGCGTTCAAGGACATTCTAGGTGGCCTGCCGACCCTAGAGCAACCCTAGATTGCTTGAGCTCCGACGGGGTCCCTCCCGAGCTCGAGTTTCTAGGTCTTCACGACTTCCTGTCAGAAAGCGGTCTAACCGGTTCTGTAAACCGGTCTGACCGGTTTCCCGAGGGAGGCCGGGTGTTGGCCGTGGTGACGGCCTTGCTGCGAGATCTCGAGTTTGTTGGCGCACTTCTGTATCAACATACTTTTTGGCGACTCCGCTGGGGATCGATTAATCTGGTTTTAAGACCGATCTAATCTACTCCAAAGATGACGGGATCAATCAGTGATCTTGACAAGAACAACATCATCACCGCAACGATGGAAGAGCTCACGGACGAAGAACGGAAGCGGTACCTGATTGCTGAGGAACACTTCAAGGCGCAATTCTTGAAGGGCTTCAAGAAGGATCGCGGTGGTTTCATCAATGCATGGGCAGAACATGAAACCGGACGACGAACGATCAAGTTGAGGAACTTCCTAAGGTAACTGGTGAATCCTCATCTTCTGATCTTATGCAACAAGTAACTCGTATGATGGATGAAAATTAAATGCTGCATAAGCTGCTACTAGTGAGTTACTTGTTAGTATGGTTAGTAATCTTGATAAAAATAAAAGTGCTGTAGAAACAGATCCTAGTACGTCAGGCACACCTGAAAACATTATAGATCCAAATTTAGGCATGCCGGCAAATTACTATGCAGGACAGCCACCTCATCCTGGTTCGGTCCACGAACCGGTCAGACCGGTTTACGCAACCGGTCCGACCGGTTTGGCTACTTCAGTTGGTCAGACCGGTTCCATGGGTGTTGGTGCAACAAATGCGATGGTTTTAGCTAATTCAGCTGCTTCTGGTTCTGTTTTTACACCTCCTCTTACTACTGTTGTGGGAAGCTCACCCAATGGATCTGGCACTTCATCTAGGCCGATTCCAAATACTTCTCAAGGTTCAACGCTTTCTACATCTCGTTATACATCTAATGCAAGCTATCAAGCCGATTTCTCTAAGTTTAAAGAGGATCTAGCTAATACAATTAAAACTAAACTTGGGATTGATTTGGGTAACTCACGCTTGTATCAAAAACCGTATCCTCCTGAATTTGATTTAGTTTCTTATCCTAATGGTTGGCGTGTTCCTGAGTTTGTTAAATTCAATGGTGAAGATAATCGTACTACTTGGGAGCATGTTAGTCAATATATTTTGCAGTTAGGAGAAGCAAGTTTCTATGAACCATTGCGCATTCGTTTATTCTCATTAACATTAACTGGAACTGCTTTCTCCTGGTTTTCTTCGCTTGCTCCTAATTCTATTCAAACTTGGACCCAGTTGGAGCGTAAATTTCATGATCACTACTTTAGCGGAGAAAATGAAACTAAATTGACAGATTTAACATCTATTAGACAAAGCCGAGAGGAATCGACTATAGATTATTTCAGAAGATTCAAAGATACAAAAAATAGGTGTTTTAATTTGTCAATTTCTGAAAAAGATGTAGCAGATTTAGCTTTTAATGGCTTGCGATTTCATTTGAAGGAAAAATTAGAAGGATTTGATTTTCTTTCTATTAATCACTTGCAAATGAAGGTCATGAGTTTAGAGCTTAAGCTAAAAAATTCAAGAGAATCTGCTAAACCTCATCGTTCCAATGTGCATATTGTTGATAATGATTCTGATAGTTCGGATGATGAAAGTAAAGAGATTTATGCTGCTGAGTTTGTTTGGCCATCAAAAGCTAAGCCTTGTTCTTGTCCTTCATTGAAGCCGGTCCAGAAAAATCGGCAAGAGGAAATTAAATTTACTTTTGATGTTGCCAAATGTGATCGTGTTTTTGATGAATTGCTTAAGAATGGTTTCATTAAACTTTCTCATGCAATCCCACCAGCCGATCAATTGAAAAATCACGCATATTGTAAATGGCATAATTCTTTTTCACATGCGACTAATGATTGCAATATTTTTCGACGACAGGTACAATCGGCTATTAATGAAGGTCGATTAGTACTAGCTGAGATGCAAGTTGATAAGACTCCTTTCCCTGTTCATACTCTGAATTTGAATAACAAGGTGCTGATTCGGCCAGAACAAGCCGATGGAGCTAAGGGTAAGAACCCCATATTTGCTGTTCTTTGCTCGTCTCTACGGCGTTCAAGGACGTTCTAGGTGGCCTGCCGACCCTAGAGCAACCCTAGATTAGCTCGAGCTCCGACGGGGTCCCTCCCGAGCTCGAGTTTCTAGGTCTTCACAACCTCCTGCCAAAAAGCGGTCTGACCGGTTCTAGGAACCGGTCTGACCGGTTTGCCCGAGGGAGGCCGGGTGTTGGCCGTGGTGACGGCCGTGCTGCAATTAGAGAACAATAGGTGCCGTGGTGATGTTATTACTGTTTATCCACCACAGAAGATGTATACTACCATGCCATGGGCACCTCCCGCGTCAAATTCTCCATATCCAACATGGGATCAAGGGATGTCGATGCAATGCTTTCCCATGCCACAACCACCTCAAGATTACATGGGCAATGGTCCTAGAATTCCAGTGCATGACCGATTGGGCTCACATTAATCAGGTCCAACGCTAGCTTACAAAGCGGTCAGACCGGTTTCAAACCGGTCAGATCGGTTTCGGTCTGAACGAAAACAATTTGCTCCTTCCAAGCAAGAGTACCGTGTCAAGGAGAAGAAGGAGGATGTACAACCCATGGTTGATTCAAAAGGAACCAAGAACAGTGGATTCGTGACAATTGGTGAGGTTCCAGTGGCTATACAAGATTTGAGTAAAAAGCCGATAGTTATTGAAAATTCGGCTCCTGTGGCAATTAAAAGGCCGATCATGGCTAATGATCATGAGGCTAGCAGTAGCAAGGCTGTAAAGAAGGTATTCCAACAGCGGTACCTGATTGCTGAGGAGCACCAAAAAAGGAAGTTGCAACGCCTGCGAAACAAAGAAAAAAGGGAACAGGAGGCTGAGAAGCTGAGGGATGAACAGTTCAACAGATACATGCCTATGATTCCTCAGACCAAGACGTGGCAAGTAAAATCAGTTGTGCAGACGACAGCACAACCAGTCAGACCGATTTCAGAATCCGGTCAGACCGGTTCGGGTGCCGCAGAAGCGGTCAGACCGGTTCGAAGACAGAGGCAGGAGCTGACGTTACTTTGACCACCAATGAAGATACAATTCCTCCAATGCCTCCAGTGGTTGAAGATGAAGAGTTAGTTGACTTTGAGCCTTCTCTAGAGCGTGACAATATGGAGGTCAACGTCGTCTATTTGTCTCTAGATTACTTTGTAGTGCCGGAGGAGGAAATTGCTCATCTTCAACTCGGGCCTCGAGACGCTAAATTTCAGAAGCCTAATGAATCCGAAAATCATATCAAGGCTTTATATATGAGAGGGCACATCAACGGAAAGCCAATTTCACGTATGTTGGTAGATGGTGGAGCTATTGTGAATCTTATGCCATATGCCCTATACAAGAAAATTGGTGGTAAAGACGAAGATCTTATCAAGACGAACATGACGGTCAGTGGAGTCGGTGGAGGTGATCCCATTGGCGCCAAGGGAGTGGCTTCTATGGAGTTGACCGTCGGGAGCAAGACTATTGCTACGGCCTTCCCACGGCGACCCCCATGGCGCAGCGGCGCTCTGCGGCGGCGTTGGCGTTCCGGCTCAACAGCGCTTGTGCTTGGGTCATGAACACCACGATGAGCATCGCTACGACCAAGAGAACCTAGCAACAAGTTGATCTCGACCTCTATGACGCTCCAGCATAGCTCCCCTCGAGAGCTCACTTTGAAGCCGTCGGCGGCGGTCAGAGGAAGAAGATGATGGTGTACGGCGCTGGTAGGGCTCGTGGTTGATCTTGAGCTGGTCGGGCGTGTAGCTAGGGAGGTGGTAGAGGTATTGGAACAAGGAATTGCCCAGTGGCTCAGCGATGGTGGTGAATTGCTGGTGAGGGATGACGGCGACAATGGCGAGCGCGAGCACATTGTTATGAAGAAGACGATGACCGGGTCGAGATGTACTCCAAGTTTTCGCCATGGTCAAGTTGGCCATTTCCTGCTCGTCTAGATGTGCTGGTCCTCATGCTTACCGGCGCGTGGCGATGGGATTTCTCGCCGGCGGTCAAGGCGGCACAAAACAGTGGCGGTGCTTGCCGTGTCCACTCTGCTCTCCTCCCTGCTTTCTTTCTCTCTTCATTTTCTTCTCTGAATTTCGATCCAAAGATCACTATTTCATGTATAAAGTGTTCCATCGGCCAAAATAAAAGTTGTAGCCTATACACCCAGCTTCAATTCTTATGTAACATGTTGGGTCAAAATCTCAGTGTGTCAAAAGTTATTGAGCTTTGAACTTTCGGCTGATTTACTGAACTTTGGGTTCGGTTTCGTCAGACAACGGAGTTGTCCTCAACAGTACATGATTCATACTTTGAACCTTCAAATAAAACAGCAAACACTCTTTTCCTTGATCAAGAAGTAGTCCACGTTATAGTGCAGAGTTCCCAGTTTCCATCTTGGTAATTTTTGACCAACCTTTATATTCAAATCCTTTTCAAAATTTGAGCTCAAAATAGCCTCATGACATGGTTTATATTTAGAGATTTTATTGTTTTTCTTTAAATTTTTGTCCAAATTTCAAATTTTAAACTTATATTTTGAACTCTCAGCTCCATAATGTTTAAAATGATGTGTGAATGAAAATGTTAAAGTACTTTCTTTGGAATATTGGGATTTTGGAGGAAGAAATAGGAGAAATTCAATTGAAAAGGAAAAATTCCTATGTACGACGTTTGTAGGTGGATTGTTTAGCTTCCTGCATATTTTTGAAATAATTTTATTCATGGGTAAATAACATCATGATTCCAATCCCCTTTGAGGGTTCCAATAATACATCCTCAGATCCTCTCCCTTTCCTCGTTTCTCTCCATTTCTACTGAGTAATGAGCATAAATCCTAGCATTCTTTCTATGAAGCATGTAAACATTTAATTCTCCATGATTTCAGTTGGAGCGTATACCTTTGGGCACCCAATTCACTGCATAGTTTCGTTCGGAATAGTAGGAGAATTTTAACTGTTCGGGAAGCACCAAACAGTCAGGGTTTGGGAAGCCTTCCGCGTGGAATCACGGCCGACCCAAAAGTGTTCTTACTGGATCTTAGGCCCGCCTGGTTGGTTACGGGCCAATGACAACAGATGACATCTTAGGCCTGCATATTAGTCCAACGTAAGGCAAAGCCAGCGGCAATGGCATACTGTGACACACAGTTGGCAGGCCCTCTCGATTTGGCTCCAGTTGGCATAGCTTCATAGCTTTGCCTGCACGATCCGGCAGGGTGGCACCGTGATGGCCGGGCTGCTTGGCACGTCGTCGTCGATCTCCTTCTTCCCCTTCACGCAGGGGCTTCACATCGGCTTGCTTGCATTACATCAAGATAGCAGCTGGGAACCTTACCTGCTAAGGAGCCGGCTGCCCGGAGATTTTCCATCCAGCCGATCCACAAGCAAATGTCACGCGGTGTCGCCGTCCGAGGCAACCGGTGGAGGAGCATTTAGACCGGCGGCATCGTCGAACCGCCACCGCCCGCCACTTGTGTATTACTCCGTATTAGTCAGGATAACGATGGTGTTGACTAATCACGCGAAAGAAAATGCTGGTGGATGCATGACTCGCAAGCGATCAATTTCTTTTGGGAACTAATTTTTAGCAACCGTTGGCGGATGGCTTCCTTTTTACTCCCAATATTTTTTGGCAAGATCCCAAAACTAGCTTTTTGGGACTATATTTTTTGGGTTAGTTTCAGAATTTGATAATATATTCTCTGGTAAAATATCATGATTTTAGGAGGTACTGTCTAGGAACGATACATGATTTAGTGCACCTTTCAGAATCTGTTTGAGAGTGAAAATCTGTGCAGGAATCTGTTTAAATATTTTTGACTTAGTTATAGCCATATTCTGACCTGATGCCTTCAATGAAAGTTGTAGGAATTTTTTTGTAGATTTCCAAAATGTATTTATTTGCTAGATTTGGTTCAGCGGATCAAAATTTATGGTCAAAACAGTGAGCTGCTCAGGAATCTAGTCGAATTTTCAGGAAACGTTGGAAACTATGGACTAACGGCTCTTAAAGCTAGGAGGGGCTTTTCTACGAAAGAGTATAGAATAAACGAATATGGTAGAAAATTATAAGATTCGCTGAGGGTCTTACTGAAAATCTTGAGGCCAAAAACGATGGAAGGCTCAACGGAGGATGAGGTGAAGAATTGGCACCGGTGGAAGATATGGTGGGAGAGAAAAAAACTACCTTAGGGAATCCCAAACCTAGGGGCCTCCCTGTAAAGGGTGTGCCTTTTCCAGAGGACTTTTCCAGAGGAGAGCTGGTTCGTTTATATAGGGAGAAAACCTCTCACCTCTACGTAAAGAAAACTATTGTATCAATTATGCTAACATAACTAATTCCAAAATTTAAAAATTTTGGGGTGTGACAACCACGAGAAGAAGGAGGCCAAGACGCGGCGGAGGAGTCCGGCCGCGGCGAGGGGAAGAAGCACCACTTCTTCGGCTGATCATCCAACTGCGTGTGATCTGCTCTTGTGTGTACTGTACTGTATGTACGTACGCAAGTCGTGTGTCGTGTTGCTACTGATGACGTGGCTGCATGCTGCTGCTGTGGTCCATGTATGCATTCTGTCAGCTTTGTGGAGGGTGTGCTCTGTTTGCTACTGCTGTGTGTCTGCATGTGCATTTGTCTACGTTATTTTCTACTACGTGGTATATGTGTGTGTCTTACTTTGACTTTGTAACAGAAACTATGAGAATAGATATTTCTTCAACAATATATTCCACTTGTCCTAAAAAAGTGATGTTTGAGCATTTAAAATTTGTCCCACAAAAATATTTTGTCATGTATGCATAATTAAATGAAAACAAATCTCATGCTTGCATTAAGTGGAAATGAATTCTTTCAATTTTCTTAAAAAAACAACTAACTAAGAGCACATGTGTCTTTTTCATCCACATCTAATTTGTCTCGAAAACTCTAAAAAATCATTTTTTTCAAACGGAGAAAGTATTTCCTAAAAGAAAATGTATTAACAGGGTGTACAATTTGGAACCAAGAAAGTACTTCATGGAAATACTAAAGGATTCTAGGATATATAATCATTTGTTTGAATGGACCATATAGGAAATTTCATAATTCTGATCGTATGAGAAAACTGAATGTAAGTTGGTTAGATGCATGGGTAGATTCATTCCGGTGGAACATATACCGAGGGAGGGTTCAAGTTTAGGACTCATTGCAGATAAACTATTATTATCTATGGTGACGCATCAATATAATCTTCAGATTTGCTAGTCTAGCTTTCAAAGACAGTTTACATGATGTGCGTGCACCATTTACCGAGATGAGAGTGTGCATATGTATATGTAAGCATTTATGTTTTCAATGAAAAAAATACCTACATGATACCAGTCCTTTTCTCCAAGCCGAGAGACTTACCTGTGAGCTTGGGCACACTGCGTAAAATGATGTGTGAATGAAAATGTTAAAGTACTTTCTTTGGAATATTGGGATTTTGGAGGAAGAAATAGGAGAAATTCAATTGAAAAGGAAAAATTCCTATGTACGACGTTTGTAGGTGGATTGTTTAGCTTCCTGCATATTTTTGAAATAATTTTATTCATGGGTAAATAACATCATGATTCCAATCCCCTTTGAGGGTTCCAATAATACATCCTCAGATCCTCTCCCTTTCCTCGTTTCTCTCCATTTCTACTGAGTAATGAGCATAAATCCTAGCATTCTTTCTATGAAGCATGTAAACATTTAATTCTCCATGATTTCAGTTGGAGCGTATACCTTTGGGCACCCAATTCACTGCATAGTTTCGTTCGGAATAGTAGGAGAATTTTAACTGTTCGGGAAGCACCAAACAGTCAGGGTTTGGGAAGCCTTCCGCGTGGAATCACGGCCGACCCAAAAGTGTTCTTACTGGATCTTAGGCCCGCCTGGTTGGTTACGGGCCAATGACAACAGATGACATCTTAGGCCTGCATATTAGTCCAACGTAAGGCAAAGCCAGCGGCAATGGCATACTGTGACACACAGTTGGCAGGCCCTCTCGATTTGGCTCCAGTTGGCATAGCTTCATAGCTTTGCCTGCACGATCCGGCAGGGTGGCACCGTGATGGCCGGGCTGCTTGGCACGTCGTCGTCGATCTCCTTCTTCCCCTTCACGCAGGGGCTTCACATCGGCTTGCTTGCATTACATCAAGATAGCAGCTGGGAACCTTACCTGCTAAGGAGCCGGCTGCCCGGAGATTTTCCATCCAGCCGATCCACAAGCAAATGTCACGCGGTGTCGCCGTCCGAGGCAACCGGTGGAGGAGCATTTAGACCGGCGGCATCGTCGAACCGCCACCGCCCGCCACTTGTGTATTACTCCGTATTAGTCAGGATAACGATGGTGTTGACTAATCACGCGAAAGAAAATGCTGGTGGATGCATGACTCGCAAGCGATCAATTTCTTTTGGGAACTAATTTTTAGCAACCGTTGGCGGATGGCTTCCTTTTTACTCCCAATATTTTTTGGCAAGATCCCAAAACTAGCTTTTTGGGACTATATTTTTTGGGTTAGTTTCAGAATTTGATAATATATTCTCTGGTAAAATATCATGATTTTAGGAGGTACTGTCTAGGAACGATACATGATTTAGTGCACCTTTCAGAATCTGTTTGAGAGTGAAAATCTGTGCAGGAATCTGTTTAAATATTTTTGACTTAGTTATAGCCATATTCTGACCTGATGCCTTCAATGAAAGTTGTAGGAATTTTTTTGTAGATTTCCAAAATGTATTTATTTGCTAGATTTGGTTCAGCGGATCAAAATTTATGGTCAAAACAGTGAGCTGCTCAGGAATCTAGTCGAATTTTCAGGAAACGTTGGAAACTATGGACTAACGGCTCTTAAAGCTAGGAGGGGCTTTTCTACGAAAGAGTATAGAATAAACGAATATGGTAGAAAATTATAAGATTCGCTGAGGGTCTTACTGAAAATCTTGAGGCCAAAAACGATGGAAGGCTCAACGGAGGATGAGGTGAAGAATTGGCACCGGTGGAAGATATGGTGGGAGAGAAAAAAACTACCTTAGGGAATCCCAAACCTAGGGGCCTCCCTGTAAAGGGTGTGCCTTTTCCAGAGGACTTTTCCAGAGGAGAGCTGGTTCGTTTATATAGGGAGAAAACCTCTCACCTCTACGTAAAGAAAACTATTGTATCAATTATGCTAACATAACTAATTCCAAAATTTAAAAATTTTGGGGTGTGACAACCACGAGAAGAAGGAGGCCAAGACGCGGCGGAGGAGTCCGGCCGCGGCGAGGGGAAGAAGCACCACTTCTTCGGCTGATCATCCAACTGCGTGTGATCTGCTCTTGTGTGTACTGTACTGTATGTACGTACGCAAGTCGTGTGTCGTGTTGCTACTGATGACGTGGCTGCATGCTGCTGCTGTGGTCCATGTATGCATTCTGTCAGCTTTGTGGAGGGTGTGCTCTGTTTGCTACTGCTGTGTGTCTGCATGTGCATTTGTCTACGTTATTTTCTACTACGTGGTATATGTGTGTGTCTTACTTTGACTTTGTAACAGAAACTATGAGAATAGATATTTCTTCAACAATATATTCCACTTGTCCTAAAAAAGTGATGTTTGAGCATTTAAAATTTGTCCCACAAAAATATTTTGTCATGTATGCATAATTAAATGAAAACAAATCTCATGCTTGCATTAAGTGGAAATGAATTCTTTCAATTTTCTTAAAAAAACAACTAACTAAGAGCACATGTGTCTTTTTCATCCACATCTAATTTGTCTCGAAAACTCTAAAAAATCATTTTTTTCAAACGGAGAAAGTATTTCCTAAAAGAAAATGTATTAACAGGGTGTACAATTTGGAACCAAGAAAGTACTTCATGGAAATACTAAAGGATTCTAGGATATATAATCATTTGTTTGAATGGACCATATAGGAAATTTCATAATTCTGATCGTATGAGAAAACTGAATGTAAGTTGGTTAGATGCATGGGTAGATTCATTCCGGTGGAACATATACCGAGGGAGGGTTCAAGTTTAGGACTCATTGCAGATAAACTATTATTATCTATGGTGACGCATCAATATAATCTTCAGATTTGCTAGTCTAGCTTTCAAAGACAGTTTACATGATGTGCGTGCACCATTTACCGAGATGAGAGTGTGCATATGTATATGTAAGCATTTATGTTTTCAATGAAAAAAATACCTACATGATACCAGTCCTTTTCTCCAAGCCGAGAGACTTACCTGTGAGCTTGGGCACACTGCGTAAAATGATGTGTGAATGAAAATGTTAAAGTACTTTCTTTGGAATATTGGGATTTTGGAGGAAGAAATAGGAGAAATTCAATTGAAAAGGAAAAATTCCTATGTACGACGTTTGTAGGTGGATTGTTTAGCTTCCTGCATATTTTTGAAATAATTTTATTCATGGGTAAATAACATCATGATTCCAATCCCCTTTGAGGGTTCCAATAATACATCCTCAGATCCTCTCCCTTTCCTCGTTTCTCTCCATTTCTACTGAGTAATGAGCATAAATCCTAGCATTCTTTCTATGAAGCATGTAAACATTTAATTCTCCATGATTTCAGTTGGAGCGTATACCTTTGGGCACCCAATTCACTGCATAGTTTCGTTCGGAATAGTAGGAGAATTTTAACTGTTCGGGAAGCACCAAACAGTCAGGGTTTGGGAAGCCTTCCGCGTGGAATCACGGCCGACCCAAAAGTGTTCTTACTGGATCTTAGGCCCGCCTGGTTGGTTACGGGCCAATGACAACAGATGACATCTTAGGCCTGCATATTAGTCCAACGTAAGGCAAAGCCAGCGGCAATGGCATACTGTGACACACAGTTGGCAGGCCCTCTCGATTTGGCTCCAGTTGGCATAGCTTCATAGCTTTGCCTGCACGATCCGGCAGGGTGGCACCGTGATGGCCGGGCTGCTTGGCACGTCGTCGTCGATCTCCTTCTTCCCCTTCACGCAGGGGCTTCACATCGGCTTGCTTGCATTACATCAAGATAGCAGCTGGGAACCTTACCTGCTAAGGAGCCGGCTGCCCGGAGATTTTCCATCCAGCCGATCCACAAGCAAATGTCACGCGGTGTCGCCGTCCGAGGCAACCGGTGGAGGAGCATTTAGACCGGCGGCATCGTCGAACCGCCACCGCCCGCCACTTGTGTATTACTCCGTATTAGTCAGGATAACGATGGTGTTGACTAATCACGCGAAAGAAAATGCTGGTGGATGCATGACTCGCAAGCGATCAATTTCTTTTGGGAACTAATTTTTAGCAACCGTTGGCGGATGGCTTCCTTTTTACTCCCAATATTTTTTGGCAAGATCCCAAAACTAGCTTTTTGGGACTATATTTTTTGGGTTAGTTTCAGAATTTGATAATATATTCTCTGGTAAAATATCATGATTTTAGGAGGTACTGTCTAGGAACGATACATGATTTAGTGCACCTTTCAGAATCTGTTTGAGAGTGAAAATCTGTGCAGGAATCTGTTTAAATATTTTTGACTTAGTTATAGCCATATTCTGACCTGATGCCTTCAATGAAAGTTGTAGGAATTTTTTTGTAGATTTCCAAAATGTATTTATTTGCTAGATTTGGTTCAGCGGATCAAAATTTATGGTCAAAACAGTGAGCTGCTCAGGAATCTAGTCGAATTTTCAGGAAACGTTGGAAACTATGGACTAACGGCTCTTAAAGCTAGGAGGGGCTTTTCTACGAAAGAGTATAGAATAAACGAATATGGTAGAAAATTATAAGATTCGCTGAGGGTCTTACTGAAAATCTTGAGGCCAAAAACGATGGAAGGCTCAACGGAGGATGAGGTGAAGAATTGGCACCGGTGGAAGATATGGTGGGAGAGAAAAAAACTACCTTAGGGAATCCCAAACCTAGGGGCCTCCCTGTAAAGGGTGTGCCTTTTCCAGAGGACTTTTCCAGAGGAGAGCTGGTTCGTTTATATAGGGAGAAAACCTCTCACCTCTACGTAAAGAAAACTATTGTATCAATTATGCTAACATAACTAATTCCAAAATTTAAAAATTTTGGGGTGTGACAACCACGAGAAGAAGGAGGCCAAGACGCGGCGGAGGAGTCCGGCCGCGGCGAGGGGAAGAAGCACCACTTCTTCGGCTGATCATCCAACTGCGTGTGATCTGCTCTTGTGTGTACTGTACTGTATGTACGTACGCAAGTCGTGTGTCGTGTTGCTACTGATGACGTGGCTGCATGCTGCTGCTGTGGTCCATGTATGCATTCTGTCAGCTTTGTGGAGGGTGTGCTCTGTTTGCTACTGCTGTGTGTCTGCATGTGCATTTGTCTACGTTATTTTCTACTACGTGGTATATGTGTGTGTCTTACTTTGACTTTGTAACAGAAACTATGAGAATAGATATTTCTTCAACAATATATTCCACTTGTCCTAAAAAAGTGATGTTTGAGCATTTAAAATTTGTCCCACAAAAATATTTTGTCATGTATGCATAATTAAATGAAAACAAATCTCATGCTTGCATTAAGTGGAAATGAATTCTTTCAATTTTCTTAAAAAAACAACTAACTAAGAGCACATGTGTCTTTTTCATCCACATCTAATTTGTCTCGAAAACTCTAAAAAATCATTTTTTTCAAACGGAGAAAGTATTTCCTAAAAGAAAATGTATTAACAGGGTGTACAATTTGGAACCAAGAAAGTACTTCATGGAAATACTAAAGGATTCTAGGATATATAATCATTTGTTTGAATGGACCATATAGGAAATTTCATAATTCTGATCGTATGAGAAAACTGAATGTAAGTTGGTTAGATGCATGGGTAGATTCATTCCGGTGGAACATATACCGAGGGAGGGTTCAAGTTTAGGACTCATTGCAGATAAACTATTATTATCTATGGTGACGCATCAATATAATCTTCAGATTTGCTAGTCTAGCTTTCAAAGACAGTTTACATGATGTGCGTGCACCATTTACCGAGATGAGAGTGTGCATATGTATATGTAAGCATTTATGTTTTCAATGAAAAAAATACCTACATGATACCAGTCCTTTTCTCCAAGCCGAGAGACTTACCTGTGAGCTTGGGCACACTGCGTAAAATGATGTGTGAATGAAAATGTTAAAGTACTTTCTTTGGAATATTGGGATTTTGGAGGAAGAAATAGGAGAAATTCAATTGAAAAGGAAAAATTCCTATGTACGACGTTTGTAGGTGGATTGTTTAGCTTCCTGCATATTTTTGAAATAATTTTATTCATGGGTAAATAACATCATGATTCCAATCCCCTTTGAGGGTTCCAATAATACATCCTCAGATCCTCTCCCTTTCCTCGTTTCTCTCCATTTCTACTGAGTAATGAGCATAAATCCTAGCATTCTTTCTATGAAGCATGTAAACATTTAATTCTCCATGATTTCAGTTGGAGCGTATACCTTTGGGCACCCAATTCACTGCATAGTTTCGTTCGGAATAGTAGGAGAATTTTAACTGTTCGGGAAGCACCAAACAGTCAGGGTTTGGGAAGCCTTCCGCGTGGAATCACGGCCGACCCAAAAGTGTTCTTACTGGATCTTAGGCCCGCCTGGTTGGTTACGGGCCAATGACAACAGATGACATCTTAGGCCTGCATATTAGTCCAACGTAAGGCAAAGCCAGCGGCAATGGCATACTGTGACACACAGTTGGCAGGCCCTCTCGATTTGGCTCCAGTTGGCATAGCTTCATAGCTTTGCCTGCACGATCCGGCAGGGTGGCACCGTGATGGCCGGGCTGCTTGGCACGTCGTCGTCGATCTCCTTCTTCCCCTTCACGCAGGGGCTTCACATCGGCTTGCTTGCATTACATCAAGATAGCAGCTGGGAACCTTACCTGCTAAGGAGCCGGCTGCCCGGAGATTTTCCATCCAGCCGATCCACAAGCAAATGTCACGCGGTGTCGCCGTCCGAGGCAACCGGTGGAGGAGCATTTAGACCGGCGGCATCGTCGAACCGCCACCGCCCGCCACTTGTGTATTACTCCGTATTAGTCAGGATAACGATGGTGTTGACTAATCACGCGAAAGAAAATGCTGGTGGATGCATGACTCGCAAGCGATCAATTTCTTTTGGGAACTAATTTTTAGCAACCGTTGGCGGATGGCTTCCTTTTTACTCCCAATATTTTTTGGCAAGATCCCAAAACTAGCTTTTTGGGACTATATTTTTTGGGTTAGTTTCAGAATTTGATAATATATTCTCTGGTAAAATATCATGATTTTAGGAGGTACTGTCTAGGAACGATACATGATTTAGTGCACCTTTCAGAATCTGTTTGAGAGTGAAAATCTGTGCAGGAATCTGTTTAAATATTTTTGACTTAGTTATAGCCATATTCTGACCTGATGCCTTCAATGAAAGTTGTAGGAATTTTTTTGTAGATTTCCAAAATGTATTTATTTGCTAGATTTGGTTCAGCGGATCAAAATTTATGGTCAAAACAGTGAGCTGCTCAGGAATCTAGTCGAATTTTCAGGAAACGTTGGAAACTATGGACTAACGGCTCTTAAAGCTAGGAGGGGCTTTTCTACGAAAGAGTATAGAATAAACGAATATGGTAGAAAATTATAAGATTCGCTGAGGGTCTTACTGAAAATCTTGAGGCCAAAAACGATGGAAGGCTCAACGGAGGATGAGGTGAAGAATTGGCACCGGTGGAAGATATGGTGGGAGAGAAAAAAACTACCTTAGGGAATCCCAAACCTAGGGGCCTCCCTGTAAAGGGTGTGCCTTTTCCAGAGGAGAGCTGGTTCGTTTATATAGGGAGAAAACCTCTCACCTCTACGCAAAGAAAACTATTGTATCAATTATATAGGGCGATGAAGTTGAAGTTGTGAATGGTGACACTTCTTCCTTTGTTGCAATGGCCGATTCCGATTCCATTAGTGCA
>OAMR01001495.1:0-15674 GCA_900205405.1 Echinochloa crus-galli
ATTTCTTCCCACTTCCATTCAGGTACCTTGAGTGGTTGAAGCAAACCGGCTGGTCTCTGGTGTTCAGCCTTGACTCTCTGACAAACATCGCACAATGCCACATGGGCAGCCACATCCCTTTTTAGTCCATACCACCAATACCTTTGCTTCAGATCCTGGTACATCTTGGTGCTTCCAGGATGAATAGAATATGCGGAATCATGAGCTTCCCTCAATATCTGCTCTCTGAGAGACTCGATATCCGGTACACATATCCTCTTTCTAAACCAAATTGTACCTTGATCATCTTCGGTGAAGTCGGGAGCTTTCCCTGCTAACATGGTTTCCTTGATTTCCTTTATCTTCTCATCCGTAAGCTGACCGTTCCGAATTTCCTGCTCCAGTGTAGACTCAACCTCCATTGTCACACCTTCTGTCTGACTCAGAAATCCCAAGTTCAGCTTTTCCATCTCTGCAAGCAACTCAGCTGGTAACTGGCAACCAAACATTGCATTTACTTGTGACTTCCTACTGAACGCATCAGCAACCAAATTAGCCTTGCCGGGATGATAGTTGATTCCCAGATCATAATCCTTGATCAACTCCAACCATCTTCTCTGCCTCAAATTCAGATCCTTCCGAGTAAATATGTCCTTCAGGCTTTTGTGATCCGTATACAGCTCACATCTGTTACCTAGAATATAGTGCCTCCAGATCTTCAAGGCATGGACAACAGCTGCAAGCTCCAGATCATGAGTAGGATAATTCAACTCGTGCTTCCTCAACTGCCTGGATGCATAGGCTATCACTCTGCCTTCCTGCATGAGCACACACCCAAGACCTCTACGAGAAGCATCACAATATATATCAAAGTTCTTGTGAATATCTGGCATAGCAAGCACTGGGGCTGTAGTCAACTTCCTTCTCAACTCTTCAAAGCTGGCCTGTCACGCTTCTGACCAAACAAACTCCTTTCCCTTCTCTAATAGCAAAGTAAGAGGTTTCGCTATTTTAGAAAAGCCTTCAATGAATCTCCTGTAATATCCAGCCAATCCCAGAAAACTTCTATCACAACCGGATTTACACAGAAACCCGAATATTACTATATGTGTGCCCAGGAAGTCCACAGAACACATATAGATAACAAATATGATAAACAGAGTACATATGCTCGAATAAAATGGTTTTACATCAGAGTTTGACTAAAATAACTAAACAAAACAGCGGAAGACTAATTATTAACTCTCTCTCTAAACGAAGACGAAGACGAAGCCGAACACCATAATCCACAGGGACTCTGACTGGTTGAGCACAGCTAGTAGAATGGTAGATCTTCAGGAAATTCAATAGCAGCAGTACCATCTAATCCATCTGTTACCCATCCGGGATTTTGTTGAATATTGGCAAGTGTAAGTAATTGTCTTACTTAGCAAATACAACACGGATAATGAAGGCTTAAAAGAAAGGCTTGACACGGCTGTACTGCATTGGCAATTTTAGTTGATTCATTTTAACATCGATTGAGCTACTACGTACATTTATATGAATCCCAGTTGTAACCCAGTTAATATAGTAGAGGTGAACATTAAACAATAATACATATCAACTTCTAATCAAAAAGGATCCAGGCCGCTCTTGACCCTGAGCAAGGCTATCATGATAGATTATACACTCTGCAGAGGTTTCGCCCTTTACCCACCAGTCGCGTAAAAGTTCAAAGGAACTTTGCACCCAACCACGCACATCAATACTTCCGAGGTGTGACTGCATAGGGACGCTATGAGGCTTTTCACAAGACACCCTAACAAAGCAGTAGCCGTTATGGTACAACCTAGGCAGCATGACCCAAGGCACCGAGATTGACTGACGCCCATGTCGCAACACGAGGGGGTCAATGGCATCCAAGCGCAGTAATAAACAACCAACAACAATATAAATAGCGCAACGTGTGGAACCCCCGCCATACGGAAGCTCCCAACACGGGACTGTGCCTCACGGGGACATAGCCAACGGATACTCCGTCCTCGGTGGATCAAACCATACTCTCACCCATGCTTCCCATAACGCCGTCGGCCCGTCGGTAACTACTGTCAAGCTAGAGCCGTACATGTTACTTGTCCAAGACCAGAGCCATTATAGTTCCAGCGGTGGCGACAGGTTCCTGGGTTGCCGCTTTAAGAACCAGTCCTTACGGAGAGACACTAGGGCCAAGCACGAAGCGTACGCCCTAGCTCCCTGATCCATGTTGCTAAAAAGCAAGTTTTACCATTAACATTGAAGTGAACCATTAAGTCAAGATTAACAGTTAAACATTGGTGACAGTAGCTGCGCTTAGCAAAGGTCTACCCAAATGCAATAACCCAAGGTAATCAAGGTATAGGATAAACAAAGCTAGGAATAACCTTAATAGGAACAATTTAGACACATGCATATGCAGTAAATAATGTAAAGGTGTGTTTAGGTAGCAAGGATTGTCCGTGCTGTACTTGCCTTCGTCCAAACGCTGCTGTTGCTCTTGCTGCTGCTGTTGGTCCTGCTCCTCGTAACCCTCGAACTCAAACGCGTACGGCTCACCGACTGGACTCATACATCAACACACAAGCATCCATACAAGCCAGTACATGCAAACAATATTAATCTATTAGAACAGTACACCAAACAATAAAAACAGAACAAAAGAAGGCTGAAAAACTAATCTACGCTTCGCTACGAACACGTGAGCGCGAAAATCACTCAAATCGGAGCTAAAACGAAGAAGTTATGGCTTTTCTAAGGTTCAGGGACTTGCTGGCAAAGTTTTAAAAGTTCCAGGGGCTTATTTGCAAAAACTCAGGGGCTAAAACATAATTTTGTATAAAAACAGGAGGGTTTATTTGCAAAATAACCAAAACAGGACCTCGGGTACAAATTTTAAATAAGGCAGGGGGTTTTCTGTAAAAAAAAGGACTTAATTGTAATTATTTTTGAATAAAACAGGACTGCGGGTTAATTTTGAAAAAGTGGAGGGACTCTTTTGAAAAACGGCTCGGCTGACTCAGTTGACCGGTACGGTTCCTTTGACTTGGCTCGGTTGACTCAGATCGGGGCCGTCGGATCAAATACGGACGGCTGAGAACAGATCGGGGAGAGGAGGGGTGTCGCCGGCGGGGGTGCTGCGGCGGCGCCGCCTGCGCGCGGAGACACTAGGGCCATACATGAGGCATACACCCTAGCTCCCTGTTCATTGTTCAAACAATCACACTCACACGGAGTACGGCTAAAAAAATATTGTTCACATCATACACACAGGTAACTATTTTTCACACACATATACCATTTCGCACTTATACAATACACATGCTGGCATGCACATGCACGAGCACAGCCACCAGCCACACACACCAACACAATCAAATAAATGTTATATCATACCTTTATGATATAATAAATCACAGGTAGCATTAAAAGGTGGTATGTCTAAATGTTGTGTCAAAACCCATAGAGGTCAAGAAGGTAGCCATGGTAAAAAAAAACCATGTTGGATCAGCATAAAAAACATGGAATTTCTCTAAGAGATAAATAATTGTTGGATTACTGGTGAACTGACTTATCGAATAGATGGAAGTATCAACATAGCAGACTTGCAACAATCATGGCTGTGTAATTGCAGTTTGACAAGAGACATCGCCACACAATATCAAACATAAGAGTATTGTTCTCAGGATTTAAAAAACAATGCATCATCAAAGCTGCTATGTCTTACTCAGCAGATTCCCACATAGATCATGCAGCAAAAAAACATAGATCCTCATATGCATAACATTGAAATGAGACTCAAATCGATGCAAACAATATAACAACAACAAGATGTTCTGGCAGATGAGAAAAACCACAATTCAGAAAACCGTAGACTAGTCGGCAAACCAAATCAACAAGATTCGTGGGCTGTTTGACCCACTTGAAAAAAAAATCCATGGCAAACCAAACAAATCAGCTGTAAAGTTACTTTTATCATGTAAATCTAGTTTGCTTTCTAGGTAAATATCAAACCTACTAATGTGCTATAAAATGACAGAAGATGTGAAAAAAGAAATACACAGTAGCAAGCAACACACCCATGAAGCTTGTCAATCATCATCGATGGGTACTGTATTATAGACTACAAAAAGAAAGTATAAAAAATATCATACAAAACCAAGGATAAGTTACTTGTTGTCCATTGTAAATTAATTAATAAGTTACTTCCTACATAATTAGATATTAATATAATTTACTTTCTACGTGTTTGAAATCAGTGTCGGGTTACTTTCTATCTTATGGAAATCAAGTTATTTTACTTGACGATATAAAATAGGTTTCTACCAAGTGGCTGACCCTAGCAACAGAGGAAGAAAGCACATAAAAGTGACTTGGTTCGGTAATTTACCACCATACAGAAAACCAAAAGCATACAGAAAACCAAAAGCATACGCAACAGCAAAATAATTGAGACAGCAACATGATTACAAAGGACAATATAGATAAAAGGATGTAAACAAATAAAATTGATCAAAGTGTTTCATGTTACTACAAGCAAGTCATTTTACTACTAAAATCTACGGTGCCGAGCACTCTTAACCCTAATGCAACATAAGATTTACTTGAGGATGTTTGACCTAGGGGCATAGCAAACTGTATACTACTTGATGAGGTAATATGCAGTATTTTTTTCGAACAAAGCTAATATGCGGTATAATTACCAAACCCTGGACTAGACTAGTAGACAAACCAAATCAACCTCCAGAAACCAAATCGGCCCATGTTTCATCATGCTGAACATGATCTAAATAGCAAAAAAAATCAGAGACTACAACTAGTTAGATAGGAATACATAAACGAACAAAAGCAGATCTGGAAGCTCAGATCTATGAGCTCATGTGACCACCCTTGCTGAACTCGCCGGCACCTCGTCAAAGCCGCTCCCTCCCGCATCGGCTCATTGGAGACATGCTTTCCCTTGCTACAGGACAAATCCACTTGACGTACCTAGGATGGAATGATTGAGCTACGCTGCGCCGCGCCGTGCCGTGCCGCCGCACGTCGCCTCCCCTCTATGGATGGCAATGGGTCGGGCGAGGTGCGGATGAACCATTTACCCGTCTGATAGCATGCCCGACATGGCTAGTTTTACCCACCCGACAATATGTCTGTAGGCAAAATTTCTTGCCGGTGCCCATGCCCATCGGGTACCCGCCGGGTATCGGGTACCCGTCGGACTAGTTACGTTATAGATTGAATAGCACAAGTGCTTAACATATATGATTAGATTTTTCTTACTGCTCTCTTACACAAGCACATTATACAATAAAACATTGTTCAAACAATCACACTCACACGGAGTACGGCTAAAAAAATATTGTTCACATCATACACACAGGTAACTATTTTTCACACACATATACCATTTCGCACTTATACAATACACATGCTGGCATGCACATGCACGAGCACAGCCACCAGCCACACACACCAACACAATCAAATAAATGTTATATCATACCTTTATGATATAATAAATCACAGGTAGCATTAAAAGGTGGTATGTCTAAATGTTGTGTCAAAACCCATAGAGGTCAAGAAGGTAGCCATGGTAAAAAAAAACCATGTTGGATCAGCATAAAAAACATGGAATTTCTCTAAGAGATAAATAATTGTTGGATTACTGGTGAACTGACTTATCGAATAGATGGAAGTATCAACATAGCAGACTTGCAACAATCATGGCTGTGTAATTGCAGTTTGACAAGAGACATCGCCACACAATATCAAACATAAGAGTATTGTTCTCAGGATTTAAAAAACAATGCATCATCAAAGCTGCTATGTCTTACTCAGCAGATTCCCACATAGATCATGCAGCAAAAAAACATAGATCCTCATATGCATAACATTGAAATGAGACTCAAATCGATGCAAACAATATAACAACAACAAGATGTTCTGGCAGATGAGAAAAACCACAATTCAGAAAACCGTAGACTAGTCGGCAAACCAAATCAACAAGATTCGTGGGCTGTTTGACCCACTTGAAAAAAAAATCCATGGCAAACCAAACAAATCAGCTGTAAAGTTACTTTTATCATGTAAATCTAGTTTGCTTTCTAGGTAAATATCAAACCTACTAATGTGCTATAAAATGACAGAAGATGTGAAAAAAGAAATACACAGTAGCAAGCAACACACCCATGAAGCTTGTCAATCATCATCGATGGGTACTGTATTATAGACTACAAAAAGAAAGTATAAAAAATATCATACAAAACCAAGGATAAGTTACTTGTTGTCCATTGTAAATTAATTAATAAGTTACTTCCTACATAATTAGATATTAATATAATTTACTTTCTACGTGTTTGAAATCAGTGTCGGGTTACTTTCTATCTTATGGAAATCAAGTTATTTTACTTGACGATATAAAATAGGTTTCTACCAAGTGGCTGACCCTAGCAACAGAGGAAGAAAGCACATAAAAGTGACTTGGTTCGGTAATTTACCACCATACAGAAAACCAAAAGCATACAGAAAACCAAAAGCATACGCAACAGCAAAATAATTGAGACAGCAACATGATTACAAAGGACAATATAGATAAAAGGATGTAAACAAATAAAATTGATCAAAGTGTTTCATGTTACTACAAGCAAGTCATTTTACTACTAAAATCTACGGTGCCGAGCACTCTTAACCCTAATGCAACATAAGATTTACTTGAGGATGTTTGACCTAGGGGCATAGCAAACTGTATACTACTTGATGAGGTAATATGCAGTATTTTTTTCGAACAAAGCTAATATGCGGTATAATTACCAAACCCTGGACTAGACTAGTAGACAAACCAAATCAACCTCCAGAAACCAAATCGGCCCATGTTTCATCATGCTGAACATGATCTAAATAGCAAAAAAAATCAGAGACTACAACTAGTTAGATAGGAATACATAAACGAACAAAAGCAGATCTGGAAGCTCAGATCTATGAGCTCATGTGACCACCCTTGCTGAACTCGCCGGCACCTCGTCAAAGCCGCTCCCTCCCGCATCGGCTCATTGGAGACATGCTTTCCCTTGCTACAGGACAAATCCACTTGACGTACCTAGGATGGAATGATTGAGCTACGCTGCGCCGCGCCGTGCCGTGCCGCCGCACGTCGCCTCCCCTCTATGGATGGCAATGGGTCGGGCGAGGTGCGGATGAACCATTTACCCGTCTGATAGCATGCCCGACATGGCTAGTTTTACCCACCCGACAATATGTCTGTAGGCAAAATTTCTTGCCGGTGCCCATGCCCATCGGGTACCCGCCGGGTATCGGGTACCCGTCGGACTAGTTACGTTATAGATTGAATAGCACAAGTGCTTAACATATATGATTAGATTTTTCTTACTGCTCTCTTACACAAGCACATTATACAATAAAACATTGTTCAAACAATCACACTCACACGGAGTACGGCTAAAAAAATATTGTTCACATCATACACACAGGTAACTATTTTTCACACACATATACCATTTCGCACTTATACAATACACATGCTGGCATGCACATGCACGAGCACAGCCACCAGCCACACACACCAACACAATCAAATAAATGTTATATCATACCTTTATGATATAATAAATCACAGGTAGCATTAAAAGGTGGTATGTCTAAATGTTGTGTCAAAACCCATAGAGGTCAAGAAGGTAGCCATGGTAAAAAAAAACCATGTTGGATCAGCATAAAAAACATGGAATTTCTCTAAGAGATAAATAATTGTTGGATTACTGGTGAACTGACTTATCGAATAGATGGAAGTATCAACATAGCAGACTTGCAACAATCATGGCTGTGTAATTGCAGTTTGACAAGAGACATCGCCACACAATATCAAACATAAGAGTATTGTTCTCAGGATTTAAAAAACAATGCATCATCAAAGCTGCTATGTCTTACTCAGCAGATTCCCACATAGATCATGCAGCAAAAAAACATAGATCCTCATATGCATAACATTGAAATGAGACTCAAATCGATGCAAACAATATAACAACAACAAGATGTTCTGGCAGATGAGAAAAACCACAATTCAGAAAACCGTAGACTAGTCGGCAAACCAAATCAACAAGATTCGTGGGCTGTTTGACCCACTTGAAAAAAAAATCCATGGCAAACCAAACAAATCAGCTGTAAAGTTACTTTTATCATGTAAATCTAGTTTGCTTTCTAGGTAAATATCAAACCTACTAATGTGCTATAAAATGACAGAAGATGTGAAAAAAGAAATACACAGTAGCAAGCAACACACCCATGAAGCTTGTCAATCATCATCGATGGGTACTGTATTATAGACTACAAAAAGAAAGTATAAAAAATATCATACAAAACCAAGGATAAGTTACTTGTTGTCCATTGTAAATTAATTAATAAGTTACTTCCTACATAATTAGATATTAATATAATTTACTTTCTACGTGTTTGAAATCAGTGTCGGGTTACTTTCTATCTTATGGAAATCAAGTTATTTTACTTGACGATATAAAATAGGTTTCTACCAAGTGGCTGACCCTAGCAACAGAGGAAGAAAGCACATAAAAGTGACTTGGTTCGGTAATTTACCACCATACAGAAAACCAAAAGCATACAGAAAACCAAAAGCATACGCAACAGCAAAATAATTGAGACAGCAACATGATTACAAAGGACAATATAGATAAAAGGATGTAAACAAATAAAATTGATCAAAGTGTTTCATGTTACTACAAGCAAGTCATTTTACTACTAAAATCTACGGTGCCGAGCACTCTTAACCCTAATGCAACATAAGATTTACTTGAGGATGTTTGACCTAGGGGCATAGCAAACTGTATACTACTTGATGAGGTAATATGCAGTATTTTTTTCGAACAAAGCTAATATGCGGTATAATTACCAAACCCTGGACTAGACTAGTAGACAAACCAAATCAACCTCCAGAAACCAAATCGGCCCATGTTTCATCATGCTGAACATGATCTAAATAGCAAAAAAAATCAGAGACTACAACTAGTTAGATAGGAATACATAAACGAACAAAAGCAGATCTGGAAGCTCAGATCTATGAGCTCATGTGACCACCCTTGCTGAACTCGCCGGCACCTCGTCAAAGCCGCTCCCTCCCGCATCGGCTCATTGGAGACATGCTTTCCCTTGCTACAGGACAAATCCACTTGACGTACCTAGGATGGAATGATTGAGCTACGCTGCGCCGCGCCGTGCCGTGCCGCCGCACGTCGCCTCCCCTCTATGGATGGCAATGGGTCGGGCGAGGTGCGGATGAACCATTTACCCGTCTGATAGCATGCCCGACATGGCTAGTTTTACCCACCCGACAATATGTCTGTAGGCAAAATTTCTTGCCGGTGCCCATGCCCATCGGGTACCCGCCGGGTATCGGGTACCCGTCGGACTAGTTACGTTATAGATTGAATAGCACAAGTGCTTAACATATATGATTAGATTTTTCTTACTGCTCTCTTACACAAGCACATTATACAATAAAACATTGTTCAAACAATCACACTCACACGGAGTACGGCTAAAAAAATATTGTTCACATCATACACACAGGTAACTATTTTTCACACACATATACCATTTCGCACTTATACAATACACATGCTGGCATGCACATGCACGAGCACAGCCACCAGCCACACACACCAACACAATCAAATAAATGTTATATCATACCTTTATGATATAATAAATCACAGGTAGCATTAAAAGGTGGTATGTCTAAATGTTGTGTCAAAACCCATAGAGGTCAAGAAGGTAGCCATGGTAAAAAAAAACCATGTTGGATCAGCATAAAAAACATGGAATTTCTCTAAGAGATAAATAATTGTTGGATTACTGGTGAACTGACTTATCGAATAGATGGAAGTATCAACATAGCAGACTTGCAACAATCATGGCTGTGTAATTGCAGTTTGACAAGAGACATCGCCACACAATATCAAACATAAGAGTATTGTTCTCAGGATTTAAAAAACAATGCATCATCAAAGCTGCTATGTCTTACTCAGCAGATTCCCACATAGATCATGCAGCAAAAAAACATAGATCCTCATATGCATAACATTGAAATGAGACTCAAATCGATGCAAACAATATAACAACAACAAGATGTTCTGGCAGATGAGAAAAACCACAATTCAGAAAACCGTAGACTAGTCGGCAAACCAAATCAACAAGATTCGTGGGCTGTTTGACCCACTTGAAAAAAAAATCCATGGCAAACCAAACAAATCAGCTGTAAAGTTACTTTTATCATGTAAATCTAGTTTGCTTTCTAGGTAAATATCAAACCTACTAATGTGCTATAAAATGACAGAAGATGTGAAAAAAGAAATACACAGTAGCAAGCAACACACCCATGAAGCTTGTCAATCATCATCGATGGGTACTGTATTATAGACTACAAAAAGAAAGTATAAAAAATATCATACAAAACCAAGGATAAGTTACTTGTTGTCCATTGTAAATTAATTAATAAGTTACTTCCTACATAATTAGATATTAATATAATTTACTTTCTACGTGTTTGAAATCAGTGTCGGGTTACTTTCTATCTTATGGAAATCAAGTTATTTTACTTGACGATATAAAATAGGTTTCTACCAAGTGGCTGACCCTAGCAACAGAGGAAGAAAGCACATAAAAGTGACTTGGTTCGGTAATTTACCACCATACAGAAAACCAAAAGCATACAGAAAACCAAAAGCATACGCAACAGCAAAATAATTGAGACAGCAACATGATTACAAAGGACAATATAGATAAAAGGATGTAAACAAATAAAATTGATCAAAGTGTTTCATGTTACTACAAGCAAGTCATTTTACTACTAAAATCTACGGTGCCGAGCACTCTTAACCCTAATGCAACATAAGATTTACTTGAGGATGTTTGACCTAGGGGCATAGCAAACTGTATACTACTTGATGAGGTAATATGCAGTATTTTTTTCGAACAAAGCTAATATGCGGTATAATTACCAAACCCTGGACTAGACTAGTAGACAAACCAAATCAACCTCCAGAAACCAAATCGGCCCATGTTTCATCATGCTGAACATGATCTAAATAGCAAAAAAAATCAGAGACTACAACTAGTTAGATAGGAATACATAAACGAACAAAAGCAGATCTGGAAGCTCAGATCTATGAGCTCATGTGACCACCCTTGCTGAACTCGCCGGCACCTCGTCAAAGCCGCTCCCTCCCGCATCGGCTCATTGGAGACATGCTTTCCCTTGCTACAGGACAAATCCACTTGACGTACCTAGGATGGAATGATTGAGCTACGCTGCGCCGCGCCGTGCCGTGCCGCCGCACGTCGCCTCCCCTCTATGGATGGCAATGGGTCGGGCGAGGTGCGGATGAACCATTTACCCGTCTGATAGCATGCCCGACATGGCTAGTTTTACCCACCCGACAATATGTCTGTAGGCAAAATTTCTTGCCGGTGCCCATGCCCATCGGGTACCCGCCGGGTATCGGGTACCCGTCGGACTAGTTACGTTATAGATTGAATAGCACAAGTGCTTAACATATATGATTAGATTTTTCTTACTGCTCTCTTACACAAGCACATTATACAATAAAACATTGTTCAAACAATCACACTCACACGGAGTACGGCTAAAAAAATATTGTTCACATCATACACACAGGTAACTATTTTTCACACACATATACCATTTCGCACTTATACAATACACATGCTGGCATGCACATGCACGAGCACAGCCACCAGCCACACACACCAACACAATCAAATAAATGTTATATCATACCTTTATGATATAATAAATCACAGGTAGCATTAAAAGGTGGTATGTCTAAATGTTGTGTCAAAACCCATAGAGGTCAAGAAGGTAGCCATGGTAAAAAAAAACCATGTTGGATCAGCATAAAAAACATGGAATTTCTCTAAGAGATAAATAATTGTTGGATTACTGGTGAACTGACTTATCGAATAGATGGAAGTATCAACATAGCAGACTTGCAACAATCATGGCTGTGTAATTGCAGTTTGACAAGAGACATCGCCACACAATATCAAACATAAGAGTATTGTTCTCAGGATTTAAAAAACAATGCATCATCAAAGCTGCTATGTCTTACTCAGCAGATTCCCACATAGATCATGCAGCAAAAAAACATAGATCCTCATATGCATAACATTGAAATGAGACTCAAATCGATGCAAACAATATAACAACAACAAGATGTTCTGGCAGATGAGAAAAACCACAATTCAGAAAACCGTAGACTAGTCGGCAAACCAAATCAACAAGATTCGTGGGCTGTTTGACCCACTTGAAAAAAAAATCCATGGCAAACCAAACAAATCAGCTGTAAAGTTACTTTTATCATGTAAATCTAGTTTGCTTTCTAGGTAAATATCAAACCTACTAATGTGCTATAAAATGACAGAAGATGTGAAAAAAGAAATACACAGTAGCAAGCAACACACCCATGAAGCTTGTCAATCAGTAACAATTCCTTAAGTTGTTTCTTAAGTTCTTCTAGTTCATTAACAGCCATTCTATAGGGTCTTTTAGAAATAGGAGCAGTACCAGGTAAAAGCTCAATAATAAACTCAATGTCTCGTTCGGGTGGCATACCTGGCAAATCATCTGGGAAGACATCCGGAAACTCACAAACAACTCTGATATCCTCCAAAGGAACACCGCTGGCCTGATTCACTGAGTAAGTTGAAGCTGAGGGTTGAGTGACTCCGGATTCAATCTTCTCTCCCTGAGGGCTAGTCAACAACACGGACCTCTTGGCACACTGAATCACCGCATCAAAAGCAGCTAACCATCCCATTCCAAGTATGACATCAATTCCCTCAGAGTTTAGGACTATCAGATCAGCAGGAAAATCAACCCCAACTATTTTCAGGTTAACTCGGGGACAGATAAAATTGGCTTTCATGTTTCCACCAGGAGAGCTAACCAGCATGGACTTTTTCATAGGGACCATAGATATATTATACTTAGCTACGTACTGAGCAGTAATAAAAGAATGAGATGCTCCAGAGTCGAATAAAACCGATGCAGGGGCTGAGTTGATGAGGAACATACCAAGTACCACATCCTGGGACTCCTGTGCGGTCTCTGTAGCCACATGGTTCACCTTGCCTCGCATCTGATTCTTCTGGCCCTTGTTGCTCTAGGGCGTCGGGTTCACATTCCTGTTCTGCTGCTGAGGGGTATTCTGCCTAGGTGCACTGCCACTCTGGTACTGTGGGGTCTGAGCATTCCTCTTAGGACAGTTGTGGGCAAAGTGACTGGGATCACCACAAATGTAGCAGGTACGAGGAGTAGGAGCACTACCGGGTGCAGGGTTCTTCACTGGAGTCTGAGCCGGGGTGGTCTGGCGGTTCTGCTGAAATGCTGGACGCTGAGGTGGAGGTTCTGACCGCTGACCCTGACTCTGCACAAAGTTACTCCCTTGCCCACCAAAACGGACGGGCATGTTCTGCTGAGGTGGCTGGAAACGAGGACGGGTGTTATTGCTTGACTGTCCTGAGGCCATGAACTTCCTCTTCTGCTCTCCCAACTCACGACGCTTGCTCTCCAATCCAATAGCCTTATCCAGCAGCTTCTGAAATGTTGGGAAGGTATGAGACATGAGTTGATATTGGAGTGGAGGGATCAATCCTTCCAGAAATCGCTCCTGCTTCTGCTCATCATCCTTCACCTCATCTGGGGCGTAACGGGACAGCTGAATGAACTTATCCCGGTACTCGCTGACGGTCATCCCACCTTGCTTGAGTGAGAGGAACTCCTTCTTCTTCAGCTTCATGGCACCAACAGAAATATGGTGGCTCCTGAAGTTGGTCCTAAACTCCTGCCAGGTGATAGCATCAGGGGTGGCATGAGCAGCAAGATAAAGACCTCTACGAGAAGCATCACAATATATATCAAAGTTCTTGTGAATATCTGGCATAGCAAGCACTGGGGCTGTAGTCAACTTCCTTCTCAACTCTTCAAAGCTGGCCTGACACGCTTCTGACAAAACAAACTCCTTGCCCTTCTCTAATAGCGAAGTAAGAGGTTTCGCTATTTTAGAAAAGCCTTCAATGAATCTCCTGTAATATCCAGCCAATCCCAGAAAGCTTCTAATCTCAGAGACTGTGGTAGGAGGTTCCCAATCCAACACATCCTTGACTTTACTTGGATCCACTGCAATACCTCCATCAGTAACAACATGACCAAGAAAAGACACTTGATTCAACCAAAACTCACATTTACTAAACTTGGCATACAACTGATTCTCTCTAAGAGTCTGCAACACCAACCTCAAATGCTCCTCATGCTCCTCCTCATTCTTAGAGTAAACCAGAATATCATCAATAAACACCACCACAAATTTATCCAAGTACTCCATGAACACCTTATTCATCAGGTACATAAAGTAGGCGGGTGCATTTGTCAATCCAAACGACATCACAGTATACTCATACAACCCATACCTGGTGGTGAATGCTGTTTTAGGAATGTCGGAACGCCTGATCCTCAACTGATGGTAGCCAGATCTCAAGTCAATCTTGGAGAAAACCTTAGCTCCTCTCAACTGATCAAATAAGTCTTCAATTCTGGGCAATGGATACTTATTCTTGATGGTTACCTCATTCAATGAACGATAATCCACACACATCCTCAGAATACCATCCTTTTTACCCACAAAAATTACAGGTGCTCCCCAAGGTGAAGAACTAGGACGAATGTAACCTTTATCCAACAATTCCTGGGTAGTGACTATTCACCACCACGACGGAGGCAACAGCGGGTTTCCGATGCTGCTTCGAATGCTCTTCGAGCGTCTGAACTACCCAGTGGAGATAGAATATCGTGGAAGAAGGAGGGCACATCCAAATTACCCAGAGGACTGGGATGTCGCTGTATACATCCGGGAGCCTGATTATGAGTATGGAGGAACCAAAGAGGCTGCAGTGCACCATGCCATCTCCATGAGATCAACCTTCAGCAGCCTCTTCATGACAAAGCACAGAAAGTGCCCTCCTGGCTGCATCCTGGATTCCAGCTTCGAAAGTTGATCTCATGGCGATGGCATGGTGCTCTGCAGCCTCTTTGGTTCCTCCATACTCATAATCAGGCTCCCTGATGTATACAACGACTTCCCAGTCCTCGGGGTGATCTGGATGTGTCCTCCTTCTTCCACAATATTCTATCTCCACTGGGTATTTCAGACGCTCGAATAGCATTCGAAGCATCATCGGGAACCCACTGTTGCCTCCGTCGTGGTGATGAATAGTCACTACCCACATGTCAGGCGGTGGAGAGGGTCCTTCACTTCCTTCAGATCCAGCTAGAGCATTCCCTACTGAGTTGACTTCTTCGTCCATTACTTCAATCTCTTCAGGTTCCGGTTCATCTTCTTGCACCGAATGCGACGAAAAAGAGGAAAGAGTGCTTGCCAATCTACGAGCACCTTGCCTTGTCAACACCATCTATGGTTTAAGCAAGAAAGGGGTGAGAACAGTTCTAAAGACATCAGAACCAGGTGAGATGGTGAAAAAGATAGTCCAGAAAACAAAGATCAAGGAGGAGACAATTATCAATGCACAGGAATAATAGCAAACTAAACAAAGAATAGATAGACCAAGAGTAGTTAAGC